>MIQA02020593.1:0-14856 GCA_001887855.2 Sclerospora graminicola
CTAAACTTGACCGGCTACTTTCTTCTCCTGAAATGGAACTGTCCGACTCCTTTGTAATCATCCGGATCTCTCTTGTCGGCCGAGCCGTCGATGTCTTTACCTGGTCCGGGTGTGGTTTCGATCGGTATCTGTTTGATCCCACCTCCACCTTGTGTTCTCGACTTTTAGCTCACTGTAACGTTCTCAGGGTTAGTTCCAATTCTTCCGCGTTTCGTATACGAAGTAGAGTTAGCTGAAGGGTCAAATCGGGGTTGTCCAAAGTGCCGATAAAGTGTTCAACATGTTCGCGAGCCATATTCGCGTGTTGTGGATCCTTGATCGGCATTTTGGCTCGCAGACCAGCAACATTCAATCGGTGTAAGTATTCAATCGGTGTTTCATCGGATCTTTTCTTCATATGGTAATACTGTCTCGCGACAGACACCCCTAAGTTGCAATATTGCTCCTCAAACTCTTCACACAGTTGAGACCACTAAGAACGTACTTCTTGGCTTAACTGCTTTAGCCAAGTTTTGGCCGGGTCCTTCATCAGATCAGCGAAAATCAAACATCTTTCACATTCCGGTGTTTTATCTCTCACAAAGGCTGATTTCGCCCGACTCAGCCAGGCTCCAGTCTGATCATCATCCACTTCTTTGCCGGTAAAATCTTTTAATTCAGAAATTGCCGACATCCGGACACGAGTGATTGTTCCAGAATCACTATCAAATGCTTGCCCCGAGGCCATATTTGCCTTACGAGGCATCTGCATATCCAAATCGTCCGGATCAAAATGTTGACTTATCTCCCCAGCTGATTCCATATCAACGTCATTATGTGGGGGTGTTTATCGGTCCTGATGACTGGTTTGGCATATCGATCGGACAATTCCAGCTGATCGAACTGATTCCATATTCACATCCCCGTTTTTTTACCGGTTTAGCCGTCTATTGATTCATGTTTGGTCTCGATTGCCATGGTTGCCCTTGTCCAGGTGTATACTGAGGTAACCCGTATTGTTCACCCACGAAACGGTTCATCATAGTCGTGAACATGGTTCCCATTTGTTCCGGAACTTCCGGTATGCCGGTAGGGTTATTGTTGGGTGTTGGATTGTTTTGTGCAATTTCTTGAGCATTTTCGAAACTGCCGTCTGGCCTGACTCGACCCGGCTCAGGCTTTCTTTTCCTGTTCTGCGACTCAGTCTTGGAATCAGTCTGTTTGATTCCCTTCGGGTCCAATGTCATACGCGTCACTCCAACCGAGGAATCAGTAGAATCTGCTCCAGACCGAGATGATGATTGATATATCGATTCTATATCCATATGATATTCACTCAACTGTGATCGGTGTGAAGGATCAACCGGCGGCGACTGGACCAAGGGTTCGCTCCAAGCAACGAGGCGAGGTGATCGTACAGCGTTATCATAGCCTATCCGATCGTCCCTTGGTCTAGATAGAACAGCATATTTGCGTTGAACGCACCAGTAGTGAAACCAGCTTCGTCTATCTGGACCAGGAGATTTCTGATCGGTCGAGTTGGCTACCCGTGATAACCGGCTTAGTCGCTCGACCCTCAAGTTTCCCGATGATCTTGGGTTTGATGATTTTCATCACCCGGTTGTTAGCTAGGAATTTGCGAAACTCCCGAAGGTAAAACAAGCGTTCTACATTCTGGACCTTGGTTATTTTCGGCTGGTTCAGTCTTCTCTTCATCTTCTTCGAAGATCTTCGGTTTCGGTTTCACAGATTTTTTAGGTGGATAATATCGATCCACACCCATGTATTTTTTCTCTTTTCAAATTTTGTTTTTATGCATAGGATTGAGGTCAGCACCCCGATCCTTCCCGGATTATAGTTTATTTATTATAATTCGGATCGACTCCGATCGGAGCAAGTAGTTTCATCTTTAATTTCGACCTGAAACTCCACCGGACCAGGTCGACCATCGCTTCCTTTAAATTTGGACAGCATCGGAGGCGATACACCTTCCTCCAATGCACCCGAAAAAGATTCATCCACTTTGATTTTCACATCTTTTTCATCTTCAAAGGAATCACGGTGATATCCTGAGTCACCAAGTGATCCGGGCACGCGCACCATTGTGGTGGAGCCGATTTCAAAATCCAGAACGGAGGTTTTGGGTAGAATTCGGATACCCACTAGCCCGGACGACCGACTATCGGAGGGGGTACTCCGTTGATTCTGATCGGCATCAGGATCCAATGAATCATCGCTATGATGACTGATCCGATCCTCCCGATCTTGTGACCGGTCATCATGTACGATAGAATCCATTTTTAACTTCATCTCACCTTGAGTACACATTGATCGTCGGTGGCTACACTCACTCAGGTGGACTCTTAGATGATCAGGATAATTCGAATTAGGTCAGAGGAGATGACCTTCTCGAGACGAAGGGGGCTCTCGGGTGGGAATCTTCACCAGAGAACGAGTTAGTGTCGATACTTCGTTAAAGTATCTAAAGGCGCTGATCCGGAAACTTCGTCCGATCAGGCCAGCCAATAAAACGAGAGATAACGAGAAACCACGAAAACCACGATAAAACCACGGTCTTCCACAGAAAAACGACAAACGTTATCTCCACGAAACATTCCAATTAATAATACTTGTTCAAAACACGTGCGCGTGAGGGGGTGAGGGTTGAAAACCTAAACAAATCCCGTCGGGGGGGCGCCTTCCGGTAAGCCAAAATGCGTCTATGCGCGTCTTGACCGGGAATTAAGGTGGGATAGAGGGGCCTAGTTAACCCTGTGCTCCCAAGGACCGCGACACGTGGCGGAGCGACTCTTTGTTTAGGGGGTAAATTCAAACCGGTTACTATGTATGCAATATCTAATACCTAATGTACCATACACAAACTTATGTGACCCACCTCATGCTTCAATCTTGCCCATCTCGTCGCAACGTTGTTCCAGTACCACCATAAAAACCCATCTTCAACCTGATCCGTACCACTTTTCGACCGATCACGATCAGGCTATCCGGCGATCTTCAACCAACCTAATTCTTCGGGAACCAGGAATGATCCAGCTTGGGATCGGTCTCTCAGGCATTGTTCGCCTAATTCCAACCCGATCTTGGCTTAAACCCCTTCTCTTTCAACCCCTGGAAGCTGATTCGGGGCTGATCAAAACCGGTTTATCACCGGCACGGAAATCAGGGCGAATCAGTCCCGGATCACTTCGAAACACCTCAGGATCACCAAAACATCGACATCCCCCGCTCGCTCAACCCTATCTTCGACATCCATTGTATGTTAAACCGCAAGTTTGAACCCGAATCAACATTCGTCTTGTAGTTGGATCCGATCTGATCTCTTAATACTGAATCGGAGCAAGTTCCTTGACCTTTGTCGCTTATTCCAGTTGGTAAGGCTCATGTAGCTCGCCCTTTCACGCGCCATGCTCTGTCATATACTTGATCTTCATACCTAAGGCGGGAGCAAGTTATTCGACCGGTCAACCGGGATTTCCATATCTCATCAATTCAACTCACTTAAATCTTCCATGATCCACTCCAATGACCGGGTTTTGCCGTGCCTGATATACCACACTGTCTCTAGTACCGCTCATCATGTGTATCTTGGCCGATCCGGTTTCGCACGCTCACACAAACTCAGTCTACTACCTTCGTATTCACATCCGATCGTGATGCTCACTGGCTCGTTAGTTTCTGGGACAGGGCGTGACAACGGTATTATCTTATTTTTCTCCACATTTGCGATAACCCGTTATCACGTATATGTCATCATGAATAGTACCATCCTGTCCCACCCATCAACGGTTCCATCTTGATAGGTGTTCCCACAGCCACCAATCAACAGCTGTGTGTGGACCACTTATTCCTGTTTGGTTGAATCACTCCACCACACTGGTCCTGTGGTCCTGGCCTGAACGGCCCACATTAGACCGATGTTGTTCCTCCAAGTATATTTCCATCATAGCCGAAAACATATTCTGAAGGTTGTCCGTCACTTGAGGGCTAGCTTGAGAACCAACCTGAGATGTAACCTGGGTACCTGCTTGGGGACCGGCTTGGGATTCCGTTTTAATTCTCAAATCCGCACCTTAGCCTCTTGGCTGTGGATTCGCCGCAGCCGTCCGGGTCAGGACGCTACCGCTTTCTGATCTGGGACTTCTGGATCTTCATTCCCTACAAATTTTGTGGCCATTGCCACTCGCGCTGCTCCCCTGGGGCCAGGCGTCATGCGTAATACCCACAGATGGATTCGTCGAATCTACTTTGGAGGGGCAGACTCATACTGTGAAGAACCTGAGTGTATTCCAGCTGGTCTGCGTGCTAACGGCGGGCGGTGAAGATGGGGTCGTCTTAGCTGTTACTGCCATCGTTTTGGGTTGAGAGCCACCCACTAACACTATTAGGCGGTCGTGAAGCGCGCAGAATGCCTCCTTCAGCTTATCCGCCCCCAGGTTAAAAAGCAGCGGTATTGATGCCGGCTTGTTTGAGCTGGCCTAACAGTCCTCTAATAAGGGCCACGTGGCTGTTTGAGAAGGATGGTGGAGAAACGGTACCCTTTAATCCACCCAGGATTTTGGGTCGGGTTATCTTTAGGACCCCATCTGTTCGCAAGAACTGACCCAACTCTTGAAGATGGTAAGCACGCTCCAGGTCGGTGTCTGTAACCTTATGTGATAGGCCATCCATCTTTTCTTCTTTTTCTTCAAAACGTGGCCTATCATGTTTTGCTCCGATCTGGTCCACCTTTTAGAGTAGGTGGCCTGGTCCTTGCCCGTCCAGCTTTTATAGGGTAGGTGATCTGAATGGTGGTTCGGTCCTGAGCTGACCAGCGTTCCGCTCTGGTCATATCCAACCTTCGGTTCTTCTTTCCTTTTTTTTCTTGTTTTATACCCATCACATGCATTTTTTTCTTCCCAATATGGTCAATACCATGGTCCTTCCTCGGGCTATGGTGACCAGCTTCATAATCCCAGTAGGGGCCTCCAGGGGAGTAGCTTCTTCATTCATGTCGACCTTATACTCCCGCAATCCGAGTCGACCATCGCATCCTTCAATCTTCAGCAGTATTGAAGGCGATATGCCCTCCCCCAATGCACCTGACACAATGTCCTCAACATATTTAACCGTTCTTGGTTTTACGCCCATTGTGGACTCGCGGTGATATACAGGGTCACCAAGAAATCTCGGCACGCGCACCATTGTGGTGTAGTCGCTCTCAGAAATTCCATCCGAGATGTGAACGCCCACGGGCGGCCCAGACGACTGACTGTCGGAGAGGATACTCCGTCCATCCAGGTCTTGGCCCTAGCCAGCATCAAGCTGGCTGGACCGGTCACTTCCATCACCTTGGCTGTGACGACTGGGATGTTCCATCTTGTGTAAAGCTCACCTTGTGTACCCGTCAGCACTGGCCGTTACGCTCTCATGGTGGACTCTAGGGCGAAAAGTTAAAGCCGGTTTAATAGGTGGACGAGGGTTAGGACTAGGGTTGCTCCTGGCCGGAAATCTTCACCGGGCAGCGCACTGACGTATACTTGAGTTTTGTATACCGCAAAGGTTGGACCGAGAGTAATCGATCGGTCACCTTAGCCAAAGATACTAAATGGTTAATCTAATCTTATGCGTAGTCAGAGAATCCAAACAATATTCCACGATCTTCCACAGTAAGCCAAAACTTCACCACATTTTCCAATATAACTAAACCGTGTTCCAAACACGTGCGACTAGAATAAGTATAAGTCTTTTTTTTACAGCGACTCCCAGTCAGGGGTCTTCCGGTTGGTTCCTTTCAACCTTCCCCGGGAAAACAAATAGCAACCAGATGGGACCTTGTTTACCCTCGGCTGTAGACCAATGACGACTTTTGTCTTAGAAAGCGACATTTATCCGTAGATCCAATATAAACCTGTGGTGTACCCTACCTTAATAACCTGACCGGCTTGACCCGGACGGTTATGTACCTTACCCGAATTAACGTGACCAGTTCAACCTGGACGTTTTGTGTACTATACGCAAAATAGCGCGACCAGCTTGGATGGTCATCCACCTTGGCCTGACGATACCTGACCGTCGACTCCAATTCCTTCTTCCTGGTCGCTCACCTATCTCCGGTGTTCCATCCGGCTACTACAGGGACATGACCTTCCCTGGAGCCCCTTTTCTGTCTCTTGACCAATCTGTCCCTTGACCACCTATGGCTACCATTAACCGCCTTTCAGCCTCCACTTGATCTAGCTGGTCAACTTCTGGTTGGTCTGGCCCGCAGCATCCGGATCACCTCGTCTAGCCTGTTTCCATGTTCACGTACTAGTCGGGCGCAGGCGGGTGTTCTCGAATACCCCCGGCAGCCGCTATCCGATATTCGCTGGTAGCCGACCGGGGCAGCTAGCTTGGACGGCATTTCTACCAATCAGGTTAGTGGATTTATCCCTCATCTGTCCGTTTATTCTGGAACCACTTCACCACAACTACTTTCCTGTTCGCACTGGTTTTTTTCGGGCATCTTGATTGTGGATGACCATATCCACCGCAGTCAATGCATTTCTTAGGCTTCAACTTGTTTCCAATATATTTTATTTATTCACTTTCGACTTGTTTAGTGGTCTTTGAGTCGCCTTCCACTGCCGACGCAAATTGACAGAGTTCTACAGCGTGGCGTAAAAAAACCGACCTGGTGTGGTCGTATTTCGCCATTAATATCATTTTAGTTCAGGGAGGCGTAGAGCACTACATTTTCTTGGACTAGGCCCTCGCTGCCTCCGACAGACTCCGGTATAGCAACTATAAATATGATATATATAGTTGATCGGAGGCTTAAGATGTTATTTAGCCGTAAACAATTTAATGGATTGCACCGGGGTGATAGTTGTATGAAATGCGTTCATCATTCTGCTCATCACGCGTACAGTGTCTGAGATTCACTCCACCACAAGTCCACTAGCTTGTTGTAGTACCTTTCAGCCCTGCTGCAGAGGCAATGCCCCAATAGATAAACTTTAATTCTTCACTTAAAGCATATCAACATGCCGATTCAGCAATCTTCTTGCTCCGAGTCCTCGATAGACTCCTTTTCCGTCAAATATGCAGATCGACAGCTTGTAATATTTTGCAGACGGCGTCTTGAATACTTGTTGAGGTGCACGGTTGAAGTTTTGAGGTGGCGGTGTCATTTCATTCCTGTTTTCTAAAAAATCTTCACCATATGGTTTACGCTCGGGCGTACTGTCAAGAGATGTCAAGCGCATCTTGGTTCCGAGCTTTATGGAATGGAATTGTAGAATCCGAATTCCTCGATATTGTGGTTGGTGGATTCCAATCTATCGAGTCGTTCTGTGATCTTACGTAACATTTCCAATAAATATGCGCCTTCGGCACCAAAACCTGCTTTCGTGACCTTTTCGCGACCACCATCAGCTGCAACATCATCACTTTTTGGGCTCATAAACTGTTCAAAGGTGTTAGCCTTTGTATTCTTGTGATCAGGAAGACTTAAAGTATAGTTAATAGCGACAGGTTTGTTAGAATTGTATTCCAGTCGAGAGTACGCTATAAAGCCTCAAAAAATTTTAGCGAGATAGCAGTGTCCAAGTAGATGTTGTCCGAAGCAAACGAAAGTGACTTGAGATATACAATATATATTATAAAGTGTTTAGCTTCCTAAGGGTTCAAAACATCTCTGCAAGTGTCTTGAAAATAGCTTTGAAACAGTTTCAAAACCTATTGCATGTGCGACGTTTGAAAATAGCCCCATGATCAAAAATAGTAATCGATCTAAATTCATTTCACCCAATTAGAAATTAATTTTTGCGTAAGGAGCACCTGGAACGATTGGCGTGGTTGGGTGTGATCGTTTCCTGCAACGTTATCCAATCCTCACCACCCGAAACGCTCAGGTCGTAAGAGCGTACTCAACGAAATTCAGTAACAGGCTGTCATGACTTTCTTCTGGCGTTGCGCTAGAGCTGTCATAATTTACGCCATCGGCGCCACCGTTTGTTCAACATGGATGAAACTGGCTTTGTCCAGAATGACAAGACGAAGAAAGTAATTGTCTTAAAAGGCTCAAGAAAGATATGATACCGGACAGTTAAAACAAGCTTTCATTTTATAATGGTTGTCGCTGCCTCAACCGCCGGTTTGCTAATCCCGCCCGTATCCATACTGCCAAGAAAGAGATTTAATCGAGATGAGTGAGTGCGAGATACATGGGGCCAAGGTGACAACCTCTGAGGCCGGCTTCATGACGGCTGACGTAATGGTAGAGTGGATTGAGCATTTGACATTGTCAGTCCCAACGTCAATCCAACGACCGCTTGCGCTTGTGCTCGATGGGGCAGGGAAGTACATGGATGGATTCATTAATTGCGCTGCACAAATGTATGGTGTTATTTTAATTCAACTTTCACCAAGCGCTAGCATTTTTGTATCAGCCCTTCGACGTTGCTGTATTCAAGGGTGTAAAGAAAGTATTAAAGGGTGAGATCTACGACGACATGGTCAAGACAGGCGCAACAAGCATTGGCAAGAAAGACGCTATAACGTTGGCGTCAAAGGCATGGGCGAAAGGGTGTCAGGAAAAGTCTTCGAATATCGCTGCTGGATTCAAGAAAGCTGGGATCTGGCCGCTATGCAGCATGTCCATACTGGACCGTCTTGATAAGTTTAAGCGGAATGGTGTCATGGAAAATACCCCTTCTCCAACGTGGCTTTCTGTCCGCGAGACTGTGCGGTCGGAGATTCTCGTACTTCCACTCAAGCCCCAGACGAAGCAATGCCGGCGGAGGACGGTTGATGTTAAGCGCCGCCTGCTCACACACCACGATCCCGAGCTGTCCGCCAGCTGACCCTAGCGAAATATTTTGAAAATGCTGTCTGAAAAGAATAGAGCAAGAAAGGTACCATGAAAGGCAAGAAGAAATAAAGCTGTCAATGAAGATGCAGTTAAAATATCACACTCTTGTTGCTTAACGCTTAAAGCCTTCCTCTGCTATGTCCATTCGTTCATATTCTTTAGATTTTATTGTTGAGGCGGTACGTTCACAAACGATTCGCTTTGCGTGTAATACGTCGGCATTTTCGTAGCAGACATACAAGCCTTCATGGCAAACAATCATGACACAATGTACCCCGTGCCGTACCGATCATCATCAAACTTGTCAGTCTTGACCAACGTCTCCGCACGCTATTGAAGGGCTTTGACACATGTTGAATCCAGTGCTAGCACACACATCAAAATGAGAACAAGCTCCTGCCTATCATCGAAGTCGAGTTGTCTCCTAAAGAAAAATCCTGGCTTGAAGGGATGATTGATTGCTTTACAGTTTTTTAGCAGCTGTACCAGAGCGAGGTATTGTTTTTGTATCTGGCTTTGACCTGATGAGATTTCCACACTTTGCGTGAGAGTTTTTGTGGGGCTTGAGCTTTACTTGGTAAATTAAAAACTGACATTTTAGGTCCTTAGTTCGCTACTCTTAGCTACCTCTAAGCCTATCGTTCTAGAAGCCTTACGGTGACGTCATCTAATGACGTCAGACTGTGACGTCATTGTCTATCTAATCTTTATTCTGCTGTGTATACTTAATGACGTCATTGCTTTTATACAATATAAATTCTTTTTGTGTAACCCTAACCCGGGTACATGATATATCAGGTCGCACGTACCCGGCGGCCTGACATCTCCCCGGACTTGACTTCGCGTTGGCGGTCTCGAAAGTCCTGTACTAGGCGATGCCAATGCGAAACGTGGCGAATAGTTTTCTCGCGCTCCCAAGTACTATCACACTCCGGGAGGCCATGCCATTTTACTAGCCATTCTTTTTGGCGGCTGCGCTGACGACTACGAAGCAGCTTTTCCACGATGTGTAGTTCTTCTCCTGTGTCCGACTCTAGGATAACTGGTGATGCCTTCGGAATTGGTCGTCCCGCAAACTCAGAGACATTCGGCTTGTATGGTGAGAGTAGGTCGACGTTGAAAGATGAGTGCAGTTTCTTCATATTTCGCGGTAGCTTCAATTTAGCTACATTCGGGTTAATCATTTTGATTATCTCAAACGGTCCAACTTTTTTGGCCGCGAGCTTCGCTTTCTTCAACTCTGTGTGAGAGTTAACTGTCTTGAGTAATAGGTTCTTGGTATCCAGCAGAACTAAGTCACCGACGTTAAAGGTGAAGCTTGTTCTTTTTGAATCGTAATACTTCTTTTGCCTTTCCTGGGCTTGTTCTAGATTTTCTCGTGTCTTACGCACTAGATCTTGACGATCTTTGGCGAACTTCGAGGCGAACTCTGAGATGGGTTGTGGATCCAGACCATCGTAGTCTCTGTATTCGTGAGAAATCAGATTGGATACTTTTCTTCCGGTATCGATCTCAAACGGGGTGAGCTTAGTAGACGCGTTCACTGAGGTGGCGTGCGCGTATTCTACAGTACCAAGTAGCTTGGCCCAATTCTCTCCACTGTATGATACCAGACAGCGTAAAGCGTCTTCTAAAACCAAGTTCTGGCGTTCTGCTTGCCCATCTGCTTGCGCCCTATGAGCGGTCGTCATGCTTAGTTTGACACCCATTATATTCATGAGACACTTCCAGAAGTTTGCTGTGAACTTCGGATCTCTATCGCTGATAATAACCTTCGGCAGTCCGTGATGACGGACTACGGCGTCGAAAAATAACTTTGCGGTGTCTTTCGAATCTGCCGTCGTATGCGTTGGTGCAAAAATCGGTCTTTTTGACAACTTGTCTACGATGACGCAAATAGCGTCATACCCTTCCGACACGGGAAGTCCAGTAAAAAAGTCCATTGACACTACTTCCCAGCATTCCTCCGGAATGGGGATAGGAATCATTAATCCTTTCTTTCGCTGGCTGTTTGACTTCCATCGAGCACATGTTTCACATGTCTCGACGTACTTTTGTACTGTCTCAAGTATCTTCGGCCAGTAGTACCATTGCTTCAACTTCATGTAAGTTCTGCGCACTCCAGGATGTGCTGCTGTAGCTGCGTCATGAAACTCGTATAAAATCTTTGTCTTTAGTTCCGGCATGTCTGGAATGCATATTTGTTGCATTGCATTATCTTGTTTCAGGTATATAAGACCTTTGTCGATTATGAAGTTGTCATTCGACTGTTTGGTATTCCAAATATTTTCAAAAAACTTGTCTGTGCGATATCCTTGCTGAATCGCTTTTCGCACTTCGTCGCTGAGATGTGCGCGCACAACGTGGAACTCGGCGTTGTGGATTTGCTCCTGAGCGACCCCTATCGGACGACTCTCCCCCCGCAACTCCACATCGTCGAGTAATAGATGGGAGACATCCATCGGAATGTTTTGAATGAGGGCAGAGTGAACCATGTGCCTGTCCAAAAGATTGAAGTCTTGGTTGCAGTCATCGGTACAGTCATGGACGACGTGCGACATATCGGGAGCTTGCACAGTGGCTTCGTCGGAATTCTCTCCAGACGCTGCTGGACGAGACAATGCGTCAGCCACGACATTGGTCCGTCCTTTAACATGATGTAAGACAAAGTCAAACTGGGAAAAGAACGTCAACATACGTGCCATCTTGGGAGACACCTTTGGATGATGGAGCATCCACTTGCACGCAGAATTGACGGTATAGACTGAAAAGTGTCTTCCATGGAGATACGGACGCCATTTTTCTAACGCAGTCTTGATGGCCAACAGCTCTTTCTCGTGGGCTGGCCATTTTAATTCGTGGGGGCCAAAATGTTTTGAATAAAACGCAATGCGTGGTCGTTGTCGTTGATACGTTGCGAAAGAACACCACCCATGCAAAACCCAGAAGCATCCGTTGTTACGATGAACGGGTGAGTAAAGTCCGGCAACTTCAAAGTCGGTGACTGTTGAAGTGCGAGTTTTAATGCGTTAAACGCTTTTTGCTGATCTTCCCCCCAGTTCCTTGAGTATCTTGCTTGGTTAAATCTCGAAGCGGGCGTGATATCCGTGCAAAATTGCAGATGAATCGACGGTAATACCCAGCTAGTCCCAGAAAAATCAGCAACTCTTTGCGACACGTCGGCGCTTGGAACGTTGCGATAGCATCTGTCTTCTTTGGGTCGACGCGCAGACCATCTTCGGAAACCATGTGCCCCAAGAATGCGATTTCCGTGCGACCAAATGAACATTTAGAGAGTCGAGCGTAAAGCTTCTCCTTGCGCAACAATTCGCATACCGCGCGAACGTGACTAACGTGGTCCTCCATTGTACGGGAGAAAATACATATGTCGTCAAGATACACGACAACAAATGTTCCTAACTTATCGAACAACGTTCGCATAAGACGTGACCAGACACCAGACATTCCCGATAAACCCATGGGTGCAACACACCATTGATACGTTTCTTTTTGGGTTCGGAAAGCCGTATCGACTTGATGGTAACACTACCATTTGATGATATCCTTGTGCAAGATCGAGATACGAGAAATACTTGCATCCAACCATGCGGTCGAATAGTTCTTCGATTAATGGCAAAGGAATTTTTGCCACGACTGACATGCTATTGACATAGCGGTAGTCAATCACCCATCGAATGGGGATCTTCGAATTTCCGCTTCGTAGCCATTCGGCGCGTTTCGGGAACTTTCCGGTTGTCGGATCTTTCTTTGGAATCCCAAAAATATTAGAGACCCAGGGAGAATTGGATACTTCAATCCATCCTTTCCGTATATTCTCTTCTACAAATTGTTGCAGGGCGTCCTGCTCGACCTTCGAAAGGCGGAAGGGAGCACGGGAGCTCGGAACCGCATCAGGCTTCATTTGCAACTCGAAGTTAACTGATCGCGTTGGAGGTATTTCATTCGGGAGTTGATCTGGAAATACGTCCTGGTATTCGTCCGGAACAGGCTTCAATTCCTGCGGTATGTCCGATTGTTCAACGTTTGTCACTTTCAAGTGATATATCTCATCATAGGCTCCAGTTTTTAGCTTCTCTTGGAACGTCGGACCATCTACGTCTTCGAACTTCGTGTTGTCTGCAACTTCAATCTGTTGCGTACGCCAATCAATCTGCGGATTATACTTGGTGAACCATGGTTGACCAAATATCACGTCATGTGTATCCGGTAGGTCCCATTCCGTGAACTGCATCTTTGGGAACTCCATACCTTCGATACGAATGGTATCTTCCACTCTCTTTGTGGGCTGACTCGATGTCCACGTTCCATCAGAACGACGTGCTTGCACCTTTTGTGCGCTTAGCACTTTTGTTGCCAAACCGGGTTTGATTAGGTTTGTTGACGCGCCAGAGTCGATTAAAATCTTGACCGATTTGTCTCCAATGACACCATTACGAACTAGTAGTCGACTCTGCGCTGGCACGTCCAAGCTAGAGCTGCTTGACTCTAAGGTAATAGGTTCTCTCTTGGCCTTCTGTTGGACCTTCACGGCATTGATCGTGACACGATTGTAAACAACTGTTTCCTGTTCCTCATCACGGCTGTCCATATTGTTGACATGCTGACGAGTTGTATGCCTCTGATTACTCCTGCCGGAACGATTATTTCCTCTATCATTACGTGTTCCTTGATTATTACACTGTGCGGAGCGATGATTCGGTCTACCGTACTTAAAACACAAATTTCGGCGGCGGCATTCGTCGCGAGACGGAATCTGCACGTTGCTAATGTCCATGGGTTCTGGACCATTGTTCGATCGATATCGATTACTGTTTTCGTACGACCTATACCTTGGTCTATCGTGCGAGTTTCCTCGGGAGTATCGCTGCGGATGAGAGCGGTCAAAGTCCAACGCAACCGTAATAGCTTCGGACAGTGTTGTACAGCGACGGTATTGAGCCTCCTCTGGCGTACGACCTGTAAGTCCACGTAGGAAGTACATGATCTGGTCCAGCTCGCTCATTTCACGGACTTGCGTGACTATGTGTCGAAACTTGCTCACATAATCAGGGAGATCTTTGCAATCGCGTTCTCTTAGATTGTTCATATCTTCGCGTAGGCGCTCTTGTAAGTCAGCAGGAACGAATTCACGTTCGACTTTGCTGAAGAAATCGTCCACGTTTGTGATGTACTGTTTTTGCATCACATACCACTGAGCAGCTCCTTGCTTCAGTGTTCCACCTAAGACGGCAAGTATCCTTTGTGAAAGCTCTCGGCTTTTCCAGTCCACTCCTCTTGCGAAGAAGTACTGCTCCACTTGCTCCTTGTATAGTTGGAATGATTCGTCCAATCTACCTCCATACGTTGGAAGCTTCACACCCTCTAGCTTGATTTCCGATAGCTGTCGGGACTTGTGAAGTTCTTCAAGTAACTGCGCTTGTCTCTCCATAGTCGCAACCATAGAGAGCAGCAGCTGTGCATGCTGATCGGAAGTCATCGGGGTGGACATTATAAACTAATGCAGTTATTAACTGATTAAGTGGTATTAACGCTTAGTTACAGGTAGGTGATTGATCTAGACCTTCTTCTTTTCTTTGATGCTTCTCTTGACAACCCTCAGTCTGGGTTGCAAGGACGTTTTCGACTTGGCGGTCGGTTGTTGACGGGATGGTACAACTCTGTACCCTGGCGGCCCAGAATAAAGGACTCGGGCGGTTTCGCTCTTGTGCGGGTTACTTACGCGACTGACGGGTCTTGAACCGAAGTGCTGACCTTCCGTTAACCAAACTGACTTATTACCGAAACGAGACGATCTATAGCCAATTAAGACAACGATCTCGATAACGGCGGCAGTACTATTGGCCCGGTAGGATTTACAGCCAATGAATAGAAGTCCCTGCCCTCACAAAAGATTGGGACTTACGAATGGATTCTTCTAATCACTGCTCTTGAGCGGCGGCGGTGCTGCGAGGATGGCAAGCACGGCGAAGACGGCGGTGCTGCGGGGACGGCAAGCACGGCGA
>MIQA02020595.1:0-11004 GCA_001887855.2 Sclerospora graminicola
AAAATTGTTGGATTGCATGGAACGTTGTTTTGGTAGCGTTGATCCAGATAACCAGTCAACTAAAGCAAATGATGCTCTTTTGGAATGCGTCTTGAGAGAACGCAATCCAGTGAACCAGTCTCCATCCGGTATTTTTGCATCAGTAGCCAGGGTTGAGCATTTATGTGGAGAATTATTATGTCTTCTCTTCTCTTTTGGCGAAACGGTACTTCACGCATTGTTATTTCCCATTTCGCGCCGACACTGATCCGTCGACTCAGCGTGAACTCATGATGAATGCAATTCAAAGTATGTTGGCAATTTTTCTCAGTCCCCCACGTTGAACCCAGATACATTTCCGAAAGAAACTTCATTTCAACGTTTATTCTGGGACTTTTTCACAATACAACACAAAATACTGCAATTTGCTCGGAGTTTTTTTCGAGGTCATTTCCTACAGACGGAGAATTTGTCTTCTTCGTAGATGGTCATCGCATGTGGGACATCGAGGTAGTAAGATGTGGTGACAAGATTGGTGAGCATATTAGCCGTTGCGGTCCAAAGGGTAAATGTAGTAAAGGGTAGTCTATTTAGTCTTATGTACTATTAGCTACTATAAATGTACGCATCTCGGCTCTTATATTCTCACATCTGGTCGTCGTCCGCTTGTGATCTGATATTATTGCGGTCTGGCGCTCCATGAGATTTCCATCAACTTCCAACAAACATTCCAAGCATATCTGCAACTGCATTCCTTGTATTCGCAATCCAGCTCTGGACTTCTCATATTCTGTTACAGCTTTGATCTGCTCCATCGTCTTCTTCCAAACAAACTCTGTGTATTGATACTTATTCCATTGTTCCTGTTGGAACACCACTAAGTTTCGAATTCTCCAAATCCATGTTATACCAATAGATCATATTACCCACCATAATCGTTCCACTTGTGTCATGCACTCCGTTGCTTGTCTATCACATCTTGCCAATATCCGTTTCTCGAATTTCCGTGAAATTGGTGGCGCATGTCTTTGAGCCACATATGTCTTGAATGATAATACTGTGTCGAGCGAAACCGCCCAACCATGCCAATAACTAATAAGCCGGGCCCAAAAAGATAGGGCCCGCTTACACCCCCACAATATGTGTGACCCCTTTCCCCTCTGCTCGGCACTCTTTATCGAGGCGGCAGGCGTTATCGACCTCATACCCAGGATAAAAAACATTTAGCTGGTGCGTGGCAACTCGATACACGACCCAAGTCTGGTAGTCCGTCAACATGTTGCCATGCTTCCAGAGTTCCTTGATTGATTGTTCTTGAGCAACGTGTCCCCAGTCCTCATATGTGTTCTTCTTATCCCATGTCTCCAGGACTCCATGCAATGAGTTTGCAATATACTTGAAATACATTCCTCGAAACGATCGTCGAAAGTGATATTGCGTGGTTTTCCTGTGCTTGTCACCGTACAATTTCCACGGATAGCAGCAGTTCACCATCGGATTTGCCTTGAAGCATACCACTTCCGTTTCCTGTTCCTCCTTGTCCTGCCTACGCTGCTGCTCTCGCTCCTGCTCGATTTTCCACGTAAATCCATCCTGTGTTTGTCTGTAGGTCCATTTCTCTCCAGTGATGACGTCCCGTCCTCCAATCCATCCCTTCTTCTTGGTGGTCCAGCAGACTTGTCTTAACCTGGCTGGGCATGCTATTATTTGTAACGGCGGATCTTGACCAATATGTTGCCCAATGCCAACCCTTGGCGAGCATATTATCATCGTCGCTAGCCACCGTAACACTTTCACCTTGGTATGTCCCTGATCGTCATTCATACGCGCCTTCCACTTGAAAGTATTCATCCCGGTCCGCCATATTTTGTGTTGCCGAATTGACGTCATCTCGATGTGGTCATACTTTCGGGCTGATACCTTCAATCGCGTTGCTTCCAATATCCACGGATTGTTCCACCACTGGAAGGTTCCCCAGAATGCAATAATCTCCTCCGACATCGCATTGTGCCATGGTACTTCCTTTCCCTTCAGAGTCATCGTAATTATGTCCCCGTCTTTCACCACTGTCGTGGGAAACATTTCTGTTTGTTTGATATGTGTTAGTTCCTCCGATAAACAGTACCTTACGGTCCAAAGGGTAAATGCAATTGAAAGATTTTAAGTCATACCGGTATCCTTATATTTTTGGACGGATTTTTTTTTGGTTACAATCTGAAAACAAGCCGTGAAGCGCATTTTCATTGGCAATTAATTGTGTTTTTTTAAATGTAAATCAATCAAATGTTCACATCATATTTAGATGTGTGGGCGATCGCGCTGTACGCTGGCTCGCGAACAGGTAGCGCAAGTTTCAGGCGTCGCTCCGGAAAAATTTATTGATGGCGACAAATGTGCGAGATAAAATTCTCGTGAAGTAAAAAAAGCCGCTTGACTCACAGGGATTTCTTAATAGATCATCCAGTGCAAAACATGGGCCCGGGAAGATACGGGCCGATACTTTTACAACACGGTCAAGAAAATCCTAACAGTGAGAAGACGCGCTTGCAGGCTATGAAAGTATTGCAGCACTTGATTTTGCTACTTGTGATTGTGTTTGACAATGCATGAATGCAATGATCTATCTGTCTGAGTAGTGGGGACTCGTTCCCTCATTCACAAAGTCAACCGCAAAAGCCGACCACTTTTTAATGTTCAACGCCAGGTTTAAATGCCCTGTAATGGTAGTTAGAGAACGTAATTTGTGAGTTTATTTGGTGTTATGATGCAGATCTGAAAGTGTACAAGAGCGACCGGCGTTTAAGCGGTTATTGGATTCGAAGAGATGCGTGGTGCTTTGTGAGGGGTAAGAAACTCGATAATGATCGTACTCTACTCATGGACTCTGACACAAGTTGTCGAAGGTATTATGAGTGGCATCAAGTCGATAAAAGGGAGAAACAGCCGTACTACTTTTATCGAGAAGGCAGCTTGATGAAGGTAATCAAAATGACTGTAACAGTGAAAAAACTTTGTAGAAACACAGCATGCCAATGTTTTTGTAGTTTGCTGGTCTGTATGATCACTGGAAAAACGACAAAGGCGAGGTCATGTGCACATACACTATCCTCACAACTGCAGTGGCACCAGAGATAAAGTGGCTACATACGCGTATGCCGGTAAGAAAATAACTTTAGGATCTCTTGATTAGGTTTGGTATGATCAGAACATGGCTAGGTCATTTTGTCTGATGAGAACGTTGAGCGATGGCTTTCTGGCGCAAAATTTGAAGATTTAAAAGACATACTAGCATCCTATTGCTCAAGTGACTTGAGGTGGCACCCCGTCGATAAAAGAGGCGAGTAGACCTATACTATCTCTGTTTAATTATGTTCTAGCTTTTACCCGTCTTTTTCTCTGGATGGTAGTTGAACGATGCAGTTCAAGGGAAAAAAATGCACCAAAGAAGATCGACATTAGCGGGCAGGTATGTCCTCGCTGAATCTACTTATATGAATGAGAAGTCCTGATGTTCATATCTTTTCTCTAGTGACATTAAAACGTTCTTTGCGTCAAGCGAAAAGCAGAGCCTCTTCTTTTTCACGACTGCACGACTAAAGAGTCAGACAGAAAATGAGGCTATCAGTGATACTGCAACCAGCGCTTTAGTCACGAAGAAGAAGGGTGATTGCCAAGAAAAATTCGAGCAGTTTCCTGCCAAATTTGTTCCGGCCTCGTCAATTGTTGACAACGTTCTGATGAAGAGACTCAAAAGCTTAATCCACGAAAAGAGTTGCAAAGAAACGCCGTCTGTATCATCCATCCCAACAAAACCTTCAAAGTAAAGTGGCCCCAAACAATCGCCCTGGACTTTTTTTTGGCAAGAGTCCCAAAAATAAATACAGCAAAGAGTGTCATTAGTGTGGGCCATACTAATTTCGCACTCAAAATTTTGCATGGGAAATCGAAATTAGTGTGGGCTTCGGTAATTCTGCACCCACGCTAATAATGTCGCTGCGAAATTAGTATAGGCCACACTAATCGTTTCGTGCAAAAATAGCGTGCACATTTTTAGAAAGTAAAAATAATTGTGCTGCTTGAAATGATGATAGCGGTCTGGGCTTTGGCGGATGTGATGTCGACCTCGGTATCTACTTTGAGGACGTAGATGTGGACGCTCAACGTCAATTCTCTCCTCAGCAACGCGTAAAGTTGCTCACCACAGCGTGTGAGCAACTTACACAGGATCTTTTCAAGTGCATGATTCGTTCGCAATGCACGCGTGCCCGTGCTTAAGCTATGAGATGCAAAGCGGCAAGTGTTGTTGGCGCAACAATCGATTCGATGCGTTAGGTTCATAGTAATTTAGATTGTGTACTGCTATGTAGATAGCATGTGACTTGTGTGGAGGGGGGGGGCGTGAATGCTCTGCTGAGCGCGGCACTGCTCAAGTATTACGGTCAAGTAGATCCTCGAGTGCGGCCCTTGGTTTTTGCTGTCAAGTATTGGGCCAAGCGGCGAGGTATCAGCGACTCGGTAAATGGCACACTAAGTTCCTAAGGTGAGGCGGTTGACAATGGGTGAGAATTTATTTGCCTATATGTTTTACTCAATGAATTGTGCCTTTAATCCACCAGGCTATACTTTGTTGCTGATTTTCTACTTGCAGTCTCATTACGCAAAAATGCAGCTACCTGCGGTACTTTCTAATTTTCATGACCTGAAGTCGCATATGAAGGTTTCCGAGCTGATGCGGCGCTTGCAGTCGTTCCCAATGACGGAATTGCCTTCTACGTTTGGAAGAACAGAGCTGAGCTCGGTTGGAGCGCTTCTTGCAGCTTTTTTCGATTACTATGCGCACCGTTTTATTTTGGAGGACGAGGTTGTGAGCATTCGCATGGAAATGTCGTTATGAAAACGACGCAGTGTAGTCGCCCGGTGTCTTGGAGACTAAGCATTGAGGATCCTTTTGAGTTGGCTCACGATGTGGGTCAGCATCTTATACGATCAGAGTTCAAGCGTTCAAGCGATCTATTGAGGGAAGGCCACCGTCTCGAGGATATTTGCGTGTTCGACGAAACTGCAAGGAACCATGCTACATTCGCTGCGGCAAAGATCATACCACTCGAGATTGTGATTAGATTTTTTGCCAGCATTCGACACCTGGAGGGGCTTGCAATGCGCTATCATATTTTTCGGACTGTTGGTACTGCGGCGACTATGGCCACTACAAGGCAAAGTGCCCGATGCTATTTTTCGCAACATACCTCTTTCAGCCACATTTTGGAACGCATTATGTGGATAAAAAGGAGCCGCAGAAGGCGCAGAAGGCTGTGGCAGCTTGGGCCTCTCGCCCGTCGTCGGTATCATGTTTAAGTTTGTGTCCTGCTACTCGAACTGCCTATGCTAGCTCTCATGGAAGCGATGATGATTATGAAGAAAAACTGAAGATGTTGGCAGCGATAGCACGAACGAAACGACGCTTCAACGCACAAGGCAAAGGAGTTCGTCAAGCGGACGTCGTATGGCACAAGAATCAATTAGTGGAAATAACGACGTGACGAACGAAGATAAGAAGATGCCTCATGGAGACCCGAGTGACTCTCCATAGCGAAGGATTTACAGTATGGGGCATCATCTCGTCTGGATATCGCAATAAAATTTTATTGTATACATCCTGCGACAGTTTATGGCTCAGTACAGCTATCCAAGCCAGACTAAAAACATATCGGTGTTGCTTTACATTGCGTAAACCTCTTGTTTCCTATATCTTTTTCGTCTTCGAATCAGTTGGCTGTACGTGATTTCTGCACAGAATGGAGAAGTTTTTTTTGAAATTCAAGCTCAAACCTTACACGATTGTCGACGTCAACCACAGTCCTTGCCCAATCGCTGCTAGAGGCTTGGTCGTCGGGGTAGAGAAGCGAATTTCATGTATTAGACGCGACTACCAGCGACAGATTTAGCTGTTGAGTTACAGCTGCCATATGCTAATTTACCACAAGAATTATGGGTTTTGACCATAAACAGAATGTGCGGAATTAGTGTGACTTATTGAGCAATATTCAAAAAGCAAAATTAGTGTGGCCCATGGTATTTGCGCAGCCACACTATTTTCCCACCCACACTAATGACACTTTTTACCTGTACCTACAGTACTAGTTGTACCCTTTTGAATACGAATACATATTACCTGTGCAATTCTATACTCAACACTTTAGTCCTAGCAACATTGGCTCTCCGGATCCCCGCCTTGCCGAGCTTATTACATCGCCATTACCTGTGGAGTCATCATTATCCATAGTGTCTTTCGTCTGTAAAACTGTACGACTCATTTTCTTGGTGTCGCTACGAGCTTGCGATCTGAAATAGCAGCATGGAGATGAATAAAGGGGAGGCCGAAAAATGTCTTGAGATCGGCAAAAAGCATTTTCGACTTGGCAACTGGCAAAAGGCTATTAAGTTCTTTGAGAAGGCGAACCGCATGTACCCATTGCCAGGTGTGGAGGCGATGTGTGGTCGTGCCAAAGCAGAAATGGAAAAAGCCTCGACACGCAGTGCCCAGTCAACTTCGCCACGTGGTGGCGCATCGAACGCAGGAGTACGGCATCGAGCAGCTCCAGCTGCTACTCCGTCCAGGTCTCCATCGATGGAGACCTCACGGCCGTATACGGTAGATCAGATGCACATCGTGCGCAAGATTAAGACGTGCAAGAGTCACTATGAGGTGCTGGGGGTGCAACAAAATGCGACGGAGAACGAAGTCAAGAAAGCTTATCGCAAGGTAAATAGTGGACGACTGAAGGTATTTGTGTTGCTTTGGTATCTGACTTGGTGGTTTTGCATCTAGCTGGCGCTGAAGTTGCATCCGGACAAGAACAGTGCCCCCGGAGCAGAAGATGCATTCAAGGCTGTTGGAAAAGCATTTGCAGTCTTAAGTGATCCTGAAAAACGATCACACTATGACCGCTACGGTGACGATGCACCTGTGCAACAGCAACATCCAGGACGCAGAAATGACGATGACATTACACCGGAAGAGATTTTCAACATGTTTTTCGGTGGTGGCTATCGGCCACGTGGACGCCGGCCGCAGCAACATCACGGCAACCAACAGCAGCAGCAGCAGGAGCCACGTGGCGGCTTGGCTCTTTTGGTTCAACTTCTACCACTTTTGCTGATATTTATCATGTCGTTACTCTCGATTCAATCCAACCCGGAGATGCCATTTAGCCTTAGTCCAACCCAACAATTTAACGTGCAACGAGTGACGCAAATGAGCAATGTGGTGAAGGGTATTCCGTACTATGTAGAACGCGATTTTGAGCAGCGGTACACGACACACTGGCGCGATCTTGCAGGAGTTGAACAAATGGTGGAACAGGCGTATGTCGCACGACTCTCGGAAAACTGTGAGAATCTGAAGCAGCGTCAGAAACGAAAGATTTACCGTGCTCGCAATTCCCGGAGTGAAGATCGTGAGTCCGCCATGCGTGAAGCATTAGAGATGAAGATGCCTCCTTGTGACGAATTGCGCAAAATTCGGCGAATGCGGCGCTACTGATCACGACGCATTTACATGGAGCTGTTTTAGAAGGCAACTATTAGACGTCACTTAAGAGACATTAATTCTGTAGGGCAAGCGTAGACTTGTTGTTGCACTCCACCCGATTAAGTTTATTATGCTATTGGCGATCCTAGTGCTAGAAGCTTTTTTTGTTCATCTGCGTGTACCACGTTCAAAGTTGTATTGTGATAACACATGCCCCCTATTCAGTAATATATAAGATCTATCATAGGGAGGGGGGGTCTTTAAGTTTTGGCCAGGAGTGTACTGCAGGTAACTTTCCGTCGTTACAGCGACGTGGGAGCGGGATCAGCGAGTAGAGGAGATTGTTCTGAATGAGCAAGCCGTTTTGCACGCACAAGACTTGTCGATACCGGATAAATTTGCATGCACATGGCAGAAAGTATTTGGCGAAGTCCATAGGAAAATTCGAGCCAACGAGGTACCGCAGAAGATCCAGGAGCTAGTCCGGGATTGGTCACGACGTCGAGTCACCTCAGTTGAAAATGAGAGTTTACTAGCACCAATACAGGCCGAGGACATCCAACTAGCGATAAAACGACTGGAACGAAGGAAGGCTGCCGGTCCCGACGGGCTGAATAACGACTTCTTCAAGGACTTCACAGAAGAACTCATGCCGGATTTGCTACTGGTGTTCAATGAAGTACTACAAGGGGCTCCGCCGCCTGACTCCTTTCTAGAAGCGGTGATCATTCCGCTCAAGAAAAAGGGTAAGTCAACTAATGCAATGAATTATCGACCCATATCTCTGTTACAGACGAGTTACAAGATATTTGCGAAGATCTTAGCGGCGCGGTTACAAGTGTTTCTAGGACGGTTAGTGGGCGACTCTCAACAAGGATTCGTCCATGGGCGACGGATGGACCGTGCAGTCGTGATGATGATGCATATCTTACAGGAGCGGCAGGCGGATCCAGATCAGACGAAGTCAAGCGATTACGGTGGAATTTTGCTAGTGGATTTTACGAAAGCATACGACACGGTGGATAGGCATTATCTGCTGGCGACTTTGAGATGTTTTGGATTTTCGGAACGTTTCATTGCACTTATGAAGGCACTACACCAAGGCACATCGGCGAGATTTTTAGTGAATGGACAACTCTCGCAGTCGTTTCCAGTAATATCGGGTATTCGCCAAGGATGTCCGTTGGCACCCTTGCTGTTTATATTGGCGGTCGAACCCCTGGGAATGGCGATTGATCAACACCAAGGGCTCCAAGGAGTCACGATTAAAGGAGACAGATCGCATCGGGCACACACCTTTTCAGCATTTGTGGACGATTCCACAATTTTTTTCACAAAAGAGGAGCAAGTTGAACAGGCTGTAACATTGCTGGAGAGTTTTGGAAAATTATCCGGTTTGACAATGCAACCTGCAAAAAGTCATATTCTCCCGCTGGGACAGGCTACGGTACAGTTGGAAAAGTGGGGGATTCCAGTGATCAAAGAGAATGACACAGTGAGGTATTTAGGATATCAAGTGGGAAAGCATAACATGGCGGACGCTAACTGGGCCGAGCGGATACGGGCAGTACAAAGGAGGTTACTAACAGCAACGAAGTGCGGAACTTCGGTGATGGAACGTGTCACCCTTTTCAATTCGATCGCGATGCCAGCCATACTCTTTACGGCAAAAGTGTTCGAGCCGGACCAGCAGACGTATAAGGAGCTCATCCATTTGCAGAAGCAGTTTATTTGGAGTAACAAGACAACATGCGAACCAGGTCGTCACAAGATGTCACCACACCTTCTTTTCATACCACGACATGCCGGCGGATTAGGGCTGATTTCGATCCCAGTAGCAATTCACACGCTAGCTGTAAAGGAGGCAACGATGTGGTTACTCGAGCCGAATGATAGATATACGCAAGCGTGGCGTAACTGGTGTCAATTGGTTAAACCGGATCAAACTAACGTATGGGTGTCTCCTTGTAGGAAGACTGGGTGGAGGAAGAAGATAGGAAAGGGGCAGAAGGTGTCATCGGTGATTTACCACCTCTCAAGGGCGTTAGGGCCAACGGAAGACGAAGTAACTCTGCTCGAAAGGTACGTATCAGTAAATTCAGGCGTGTTACAAACGAAATGTGTTACACAGCCAGTCAGTCCGAAGGAAATGCTGCACAGAGGTGATCAAATCCAAGTTCAAGTGGATCTAGCAGACATTGACTGGCACGGGTATGGACGACAAGCGCTTAAAGCTTTCTGGGGGACCTTTTCGTGGAGTAATAACCCCTGGATTAGAGATGAAACAGCGGGGGTACTGATGCCGGCCAAATATGCGAAACTGCCGGAGTCAACTCTAAAAGATCTGCACATCAGACGAGTCGGACGGTCGTTGTATCATTGGGTAGTGCAAGGAGCGGAGCAGACATGCCACTCGCGAAAGAAAGTTGGTCGTTGGCTTGCAAGCATAATCCTGTGTTCGCCGAGGGTAGCGATTGGAGCAGAAATAGGGGAGGCGGGACAACCGACACTCCTAAACACTGACGATCAATGGAAACATGTGGTGTGGAAGATAGATTCAACAAGAGAAGTATCAGGAACGTGTTCGGCAACCGGAAAAAGTTGGAAGTTGCGTCAGCGGGAGGATGGCATCTACTGGGACGAACCAATCGGCATTGCAGGGAGGAAACGCAATATTTTCGAGGCCAACGCGGGGATCGAGCTGGAACAGAGGAAGGGCTTGGTTTTTGCAGCCCATCCAAGCATGCATAATTACCCCTGGACGATTAAAGCAGGGGTTAACATGCGGTCAGTGAAAGGATGGATTAGACGTTCCTTCAAGAGTTACTATTACCAGGCACTAACGATCGCACTGCCACGAGTACGGGACCGATGGGAACGCATGCGGGAGAAGTCAGACTGGAATCGGAATATGCAGGAGCAGACACCAGCAGAGCTGTGGAAGCATGGACACATGCTATCGGACTATCAAGTGTGGAGCATTTATCGAGCGGCTACGTTCCAATTAAATGTCTATTACGATGGATATTACACAAAAGGAGGGTGTGCACTGGACGATCAGTGCCAGACACCTGGGAAAGGGGTCACACATATCGTGTGGGGGTGCAGTCGGGCCAAACAATTGTGGGCCCGGCTATTAACATGTTGGAACGGGCGCAGTGTCGGGAACGCTGAGCTGGAGTACTACAGAAGAAATGTTGCTTCGCGTAAATCACCGGAAATTTCAGAGGCTATGATGAAATGCTTGCGGATGAGGTGTGGCACAGGAGCGGAGGAGTGTAAGGAGGCGCTTGCTCGTGTGTGGAAAGGGATCTGTTCGCTTGGAATTACGTGGTTATGGTTTGTGCGGAACGAAAACGTGCATAAAGGGATTTATCGCAATGCACGGGAGCAATTACTATGGATTTGGTCGAAAACAATGAAGCAATTGTTGGCAGTAGCGTACTTTGAACGTAGCAGAACGGCGACCAGACTACGCGGGATACGAATGCTAA
>MIQA02020596.1:0-17197 GCA_001887855.2 Sclerospora graminicola
CCTGGCAAAGATAGAAAACCCCCGGACAAGCTGGTAGTGGCGGGTAGAGGTAACACCTTGCCAATCGTAGAGCAAGGGGAGGTGACTCAACAGGACATTGATGAGATTGTGCCTGAGTCGCCGGAAGAGAAGGACCCACAGGATGATACTAAGGATCCAACCTCTATGTCGGAACAAGAGAAAGAGACGGTTATAGATCTCACGGAAGGGAAACCGGTCGAGAACAATTTGGAGGAGGGCGTCATGGAAGGAAGCGAGGAGCCTCATGTGGAGGCTAGGAAAACCAAGGACAGCGAGAACCAGCTCACAACGGGAACACCGAACACGCCAGAGGAACTGGCTATGGTACTGTCTCATACCCTGAATGAAGCAGAATTGCCCAGACCACGATTACAAACGTGGTTGGACCTGACTTGTCAGCTGTTCCAAATGTCATACGCAGCCATAAAACGGACACAAAGAGGAGGTAAACAAGCGGATGGTCTGAAAGTCAAGTTGTCAAACCCGGAACTGGAACGTTTAATTGATTTATTCGAGTTGTTGGTTGTTAAGCACAAACTCAGCTGGAAGGTGTGGTTCCAAAAAGCGCTAGATGCTCGGCAACTAGCACTAAAACTCAACAAACCACTTGTCACAATCCTTGCCCGAAAAATAGGTAGTTGTCAAGTGGAAGTAGAGGTCAAAGGACAAAGTGTGTTGGAAGGATGGCTTCATAAAGTAACGGGGCAAAAAGAGGCAGCGGCAAAGGTAAAGCCTAGGTACACTGCTTATTTATTCAATCCGGCTGTTTATTCACCAGAGAGAACAGCCTTATTGACTAAAGTGTGCGAAAAAGAGTGGAGTGGTAAGGATAAGCAGAAATTCCGAGACGGAAGCCCAGAAGAATGGGAAATAGTTAAAGGTCTAGCAGAAGGAACGATTTTATCGCGCATGTTGCCACAATTCCTACGGCAAATCATGACATCTAACGATCGGTTACGGTTAATTTTAACGATTAGAGTAAGAGTTGAAGGCTGCTTAATAATGGATTTACAGGGAGAAGCAGCGATTAAAAAGGCATTCCAGAGTACTAAGAGCCTGCAGGAGAGTATAGCAACAGCGGCGACGGCAAGGGGATTAGCTAATGAGAAGCTCTGGGAAATGCTTGGAAAGGTAAAGTCGATCAGCTACAATCAGTCAGACCATTGCCTGCACTTGCACTTCCTAACACGAGAAATAGCAAAACGATATGAAGAGCTGAGGGTTCCATATCATAAACAAATCCACGCACTACGTAACTTACATGCGAAAGAGACAAGTGACGAACCGGTATGGTCTAGGAAAGTTTCAGGGGGGAGCTCGGGCTTGGGCTTAAGACCGGATTACGCCATCATCATGAGGAATGTCACACGCAACATAGACATCATGAGGCTGCACGGATACCTTCAATCAATCATCACTGTGGACTTTCGTTTCGAAGAATTGGATTCGGGGGGGCCATTATCAGCAACTTCATTAGACTGGGAAATCGTCATCGCGGCTAGTGGCTGCCCCAAGAAGCTGAGGGATGTGTGGAGAGTGATGTGGTGTGGTAATATCTTGACGCTGGAACACCCTAACACGAGAGGAAAGATTCACTGCCTTAGATGTGGAGAAGCGGGTCATCAAATCAGGAGTTGTACGATTGCAGAGAAGAGGCTACAGGAAGAGCACTGTCTTGCGATTTCGGTGGAAGATGCGGAACTCATCGACACACCAGAACCCATATTCGACAGCATGGAGACTTTAATCAAGGAAGTTCGTGAGCATTGTGACGAACAGGATGCGCTGTTAAGCAAACGGAGGTTAAAAGATCAGGAAAATCAGGTAGCCAGTAACTTGAAGGATAATCAGCCGATACAACCAGAGGTACAGAAACAGCAGGACACAACACCGGCCCCCGCGACGGTGAAGGCCGAACAGGAAGGCCCTTCTCCAGCAAAGGGGCACGAGGCAGATACAGGTACAGGTGCGACCGAGTGGATGGTTGTCACTAAAAGAAGAAATGGGACACCAGCCCGAGGGAGGCAACAAGAAAACAGTGAGATGGGAAACAGTAAGCAGAACCAACCGTTACGTGCGACAGCAAAGGCAGAAGCACAAATTAACGGTAACAGTAAGCGAAAGGAGGAGGTCCCAAAAGAGGATAGTGCAAGTGAACCGATTGACAAAACCATAAAAACTGAACCGGTACCGGAACCAAAACCGGTAAAAACTAAAAATGTGGTGGTATCCAAAGATAAAAATCGGGGTACAGTAGGAGCGCAACGCGGCTACCAGGATAACTCCGATGTGTTGATAGTGGAGGCGCGAGTGAAAGCCGAGTTAGGGAAGTTGAGCATGACCTTGAATCAAGCTGAAGGACCGCTACAGCCGTTCCCGTGGGAGGCAGAGCCGGAGGTAAAAATTCAGGTGGGCAACATCAATGACGCACTACTGGCCATGGGGCTCCAACAAGTGAGGACACCAGCGACGGGGAACTGCCAAGCATATAGCGTCGTACAAGCACTTTTCAACTCATCACTTGAAGAAAGCCCAAAAATTTTGGAACAAGCAACGGCGTGGATAAAAAAGGGTGGAGCAGCAAGGGGTATGTCAGACTTCAAGGCTAAGTTTCCAGCGGGGGTGCGCAAGCAGACGTTACGAAGTCTAGGCAGAGGGTATGAAAAGATGGCAGCGAAACAATCGGAGGTGGAGTTTAAGCAGTATTTGCAGGATTATGGAAACAGTCCGTCCGAGTTGGAAGCGACGGTGAGCAGTCAGAACTGGGGTAGTAACGATACTCTAATCTGCCTAGGAACGCTCCTTCAAAGACACATTTTTGTGATCAGCAAGGATTTGGTGAGCGGTAAACCTGGGGTTATTCACTTCTCACCAGAAATCAGGGTGCATCAAAGGCGCAAAATCGCCACCTGCGGCGAATTCCCCATGTCTTTAGAACAAGGCGTTAAGGAAGTGATCAAGATGAAAAACGCGGTAAAGGAAGGTAAAGGTAAGTTACCCCTGGTACTACATTTTGAAAACATTCACTACCACGCCTATATACACGGATGGAGGTCAACTGAAGGAACGAATACGGAGGCACCAGTACAGCAGGATGTGGTAATGTATGACGCAGGTGGACTAGGTGGATCAAACAAGCGGATGCGAGAAGGGGAAAAAACGATGGATCCGGGGGGGCAACTGGTAAACGTCCCCACGGATTGGTCGCCAGGAAAAGTAATTCGAGGGCAAGTGGAACAGCTACTCAAGGAAGGGGACGCACGGCACCATGGGTTAATACATTTTCTGGTGGAAACCGCCATGTATTTGCCAGAACACAGGCAAGCAGAACTACTCCAAGCAGACATGGCGCAAGAGTCGGTATGCAAACTACTGGCACAACGATACAATATACCAGCGGAGATTCTAACAGAGTGGTATAACACCACACAAGGAACGTTGGCGTTAACAGATCAGTCGGGTCACAGACAAGAGGAGGGGTCACCAGGTTTAAGAGGGCAACAACGGAACGACATCAAGGAAATTGAGCAAATCACAGATGCAGAGCAGCAGCGGTCGCGAAAAAAGCGCGCAGTAGACGAACCTTTCCAGTCTTCCAAGGAAGAAGTGACTACAGGCACAGAGTCGGTGCAGCGGGATCAATTTGCAGCAGGTCGCGTGGAAAACATGGATACAGAACCCATCAGGGGAACTGAGTCCCTAGCGGAGCAAGTATGGAACGCGATGGGGAAGGTGTGGCCACACCAACAGGTGGCACCATTTCCTACAGTCAATGCGGCGACTGATGTATGGCTGAAGGCCGCGAAGAAGGACGGCCTGGCGTTAGCACAGCTGTTGGAATACAGCGACAAACCGCACATCATAATCCGGACAATCAGCAACGAAGTGATTACAGAAATTGCGAAGGAATGGAGACGTCAATTTTGGGAGGAGTTGATCACCTTAGGAACCTCGACTGGAGCGCAATCAGAAGGGGAAAATTTCCTGACGGGATGGGCGGAGAGTGTGAGTATACTAGTGGACGAAAAACAACGAGAAGTGTTACGAGCTAGTAGCCAACATTGGAAGACACTCAAGGAGCTCAACTATTGCAACAACCCGTTGTGGCAGCTGTGTGGACCACACAGGTACCAAAAATTTGCTCTGACGGCTCTGTGCGCTTTTGTATACAGTAAACAACTCGCAGCAATCATTGGAGAAGCCGCTCTCCCGAAAGACCCAATCTGGGTGAAGATCAGACGTTACCAGACAGCCCGAGTGCGAATATCGGGTTTTGGCGTGATAGCCAAACGGCTGGAGGAAGACAATAATTCTGCATGGATGGACATGACAGATTATTTCCTAACAACTCTAACTAACGTTTCTCTGAACGACAGGGAACCCGAATACGTGGATATGGATCAGAATGACCAAGCCCAGCAAAGAGGCGCTCAAGCGCCTCATTGTTACTAAGGGCAAGACAAGTGGTGACAAGGACGAGGAGGACATAGCGGCCCTACTAAAAGAAATGGACCGGTATAGCAGAATTACAGTAGAGAAGACAGCAATGAGGGAGGAGAATCACGACCGGAAGGAGGGAAGTGACGAGGAGGCGTCTTTCCGAGTGATCACGCAAAATGTTCGCGGTTTTTCAGCAGGTAAACGGCGGGCATGGTTACAATCGTGGAGAAACTTACCGGTACGAGAACGCCCCGTCTGTATCATGCTTCAAGAAACACACATCACAAGTAGAAAGGAGGCGGTGGATTTGACGGAGCAATGGGAGCGTATGTGGAATCACAAGGATGACACTTACCGATTAGCTGTGTGGAGTGTTGCGCAAAATAAGACAGGAGGCGTCGCAATACTACTAACACCGAGAAGCGGTTGGATACCTCGGTCGTGGCAGATTGGCGGATGGTCGGAGCGGATCATTGCGGTGGAGGTGAATGACTGGAAGTTTGTCAACATTTATGCGCCGTCAGCAAGCGACAAGGAAAGGGCGCAGTTTTACAAGGGTTTGGGGACGTGGAACTTACAGCAGTATTCTAATGTTCTTCTCGGGGGCGACTTCAACTGCGTTGAATCCCCATCGTTAGATAGAACGGGGCCTGTGCGGAGAAGATCAACTGAATGTCCAGAACTGACACGACTTATATGTAGGTGGAAGATGCAGGACACGGCCTTGGTGCAGTTTACGGCGGTGCAAGATGACTATAAGGACATTAGGCTCGACTTCACTTTCTGGCGCGGCGAATCAGCAAGCCGAATCGACAGATTCTATGTCTCGGAAAGGAGATTCGAATGGGTTAATCGAGTTAGTACCAGTCGGCCCGGGGTACCGTCGGATCACGATCAAGTAGAGCTTCAAGTACGTCAACCCAGAAGCAAGAAACATCGAACAAGAAGCCACCACTTTCGACTGCAATACCCGATTAGGGGAGCAGGAGGATCTCGAGTTCAACAAGAAATAAAGGAGATAATGGAGAACCGAGTTGCAACGGAGCCAGCCGGAGCAGCCGGGTGGGACTCAGTCAAGAATTCATGGGTAGCGGCAATAGTACGAGTTAGGGCGAGAGTGGCGCAACGGAGGAGACGACACGCGAAACATCTTGAACAGGCACTCTATGGACGAGTAACAAGTCGGGACCAAATCTTGCAGATTACGGAACATGAAGTTATCAGATGTAATCAGGTAAGGAGTGCACAACGGTTTTGTCGATCTAACGAGAATCTGCGATGGCTGTATCGGCGTACAGCAACGTGGGAGCGGGATCAGCGAGTGGAGGAGATTGTTCTGAATGAGCAAGCCTTTTTGCACGCACAAGACTTGTCGATACCGGATAAATTTGCATGCACATGGCAGAAAGTATTTGGCGAAGTCCATAGGAAAATTCGAGCCAACGAGGTACCGCAGAAGATCCAGGAGCTAGTCCGGGATTGGTCACGACGTCGAGTCACCTCAGTTGAAAATGAGAGTTTACTAGCACCAATACAGGCCGAGGACATCCAACTAGCGATAAAACGACTGGAACGAAGGAAGGCTGCTGGTCCCGATGGGCTGAATAACGACTTCTTCAAGGACTTCACAGAAGAACTCATGCCGGATTTGCTACTGGTGTTCAATGAAGTACTACAAGGGGCTCCGCCGCCTGACTCCTTTCTAGAAGCGGTGATCATTCCGCTCAAGAAAAAGGGTAAGTCAACTAATGCAATGAATTATCGACCCATATCTCTGTTACAGACGAGTTACAAGATATTTGCGAAGATCTTAGCGGCGCGGTTACAAGTGTTTCTAGGACGGTTAGTGGGCGACTCTCAACAAGGATTCGTCCATGGGCGACGGATGGACCGTGCAGTCGTGATGATGATGCATATCTTACAGGAGCGGCAGGCGGATCCAGATCAGACGAAGTCAAGCGATTACGGTGGAATTTTGCTAGTGGATTTTACGAAAGCATACGACACGGTGGATAGGCATTATCTGCTGGCGACTTTGAGATGTTTTGGATTTTCGGAACGTTTCATTGCACTTATGAAGGCACTACACCAAGGCACATCGGCGAGATTTTTAGTGAATGGACAACTCTCGCAGTCGTTTCCAGTAATATCGGGTATTCGCCAAGGATGTCCGTTGGCACCCTTGCTGTTTATATTGGCGGTCGAACCCCTGGGAATGGCGATTGATCAACACCAAGGGCTCCAAGGAGTCACGATTAAAGGAGACAGATCGCATCGGGCACACACCTTTTCAGCATTTGTGGACGATTCCACAATTTTTTTCACAAAAGAGGAGCAAGTTGAACAGGCTGTAACATTGCTGGAGAGTTTTGGAAAATTATCCGGTTTGACAATGCAACCTGCAAAAAGTCATATTCTCCCGCTGGGACAGGCTACGGTACAGTTGGAAAAGTGGGGGATTCCAGTGATCAAAGAGAATGACACAGTGAGGTATTTAGGATATCAAGTGGGAAAGCATAACATGGCGGACGCTAACTGGGCCGAGCGGATACGGGCAGTACAAAGGAGGTTACTAACAGCAACGAAGTGCGGAACTTCGGTGATGGAACGTGTCACCCTTTTCAATTCGATCGCGATGCCAGCCATACTCTTTACGGCAAAAGTGTTCGAGCCGGACCAGCAGACGTATAAGGAGCTCATCCATTTGCAGAAGCAGTTTATTTGGAGTAACAAGACAACATGCGAACCAGGTCGTCACAAGATGTCACCACACCTTCTTTTCATACCACGACATGCCGGCGGATTAGGGCTGATTTCGATCCCAGTAGCAATTCACACGCTAGCTGTAAAGGAGGCAACGATGTGGTTACTCGAGCCGAATGATAGATATACGCAAGCGTGGCGTAACTGGTGTCAATTGGTTAAACCGGATCAAACTAACGTATGGGTGTCTCCTTGTAGGAAGACTGGGTGGAGGAAGAAGATAGGAAAGGGGCAGAAGGTGTCATCGGTGATTTACCACCTCTCAAGGGCGTTAGGGCCAACGGAAGACGAAGTAACTCTGCTCGAAAGGTACGTATCAGTAAATTCAGGCGTGTTACAAACGAAATGTGTTACACAGCCAGTCAGTCCGAAGGAAATGCTGCACAGAGGTGATCAAATCCAAGTTCAAGTGGATCTAGCAGACATTGACTGGCACGGGTATGGACGACAAGCGCTTAAAGCTTTCTGGGGGACCTTTTCGTGGAGTAATAACCCCTGGATTAGAGATGAAACAGCGGGGGTACTGATGCCGGCCAAGTATGCGAAACTGCCTGAGTCAACTCTAAAAGACCTGCACATCAGACGAGTCGGACGGTCGCGGTATCATTGGGTAGTGCAAGGAGCGGAGCAGACATGCCACTCGCGAAAGAAAGTTGGTCGTTGGCTGGCAAGCATAATCCTGTGTTCGCCGAGGGTAGCGATTGGAGCAGAAATAGGGGAGGCGGGACAACCGACACTCCTAAACACTGACGATCAATGGAAACATGTGGTGTGGAAGATAGATTCAACAAGAGAAGTATCAGGAACGTGTTCGGTAACCGGAAAAAGTTGGAAGTTGCGTCAGCGGGAGGATGGCATCTACTGGGACGAACCAATCGGCATTGCAGGGAGGAAACGCAATATTTTCGAGGCCAACGTGGGGATCGAGCTGGAACAGAGGAAGGGCTTGGTTTTTGCAGCCCATCCAAGCATGCATAATTACCCCTGGACGATTAAAGCAGGGGTTAACATGCGGTCAGTGAAAGGATGGATTAGACGTTCCTTCAAGAGTTACTATTACCAGGCACTAACGATCGCACTGCCACGAGTACGGGACCGATGGGAACGCATGCGGGAGAAGTCAGACTGGAATCGGAATATGCAGGAGCAGACACCAGCAGAGCTGTGGAAGCATGGACACATGCTATCGGACTATCAAGTATGGAGCATTTATCGAGCGGCTACGTTCCAATTAAATGTCTATTACGATGGATATAACACAAAAGGAGGGTGTGCACTGGACGATCAGTGCCAGACACCTGGGAAAGGGGTCACACATATCGTGTGGGGGTGCAGTCGGGCCAAACAATTGTGGGCCCGGCTATTAACATGTTGGAACGGGCGCAGTGTCGGGAACGCTGAGCTGGAGTACTACAGAAGAAATGTTGCTTCGCGTAAATCACCGGAAATTTCAGAGGCTATGATGAAATGCTTGCGGATGAGGTGTGGCACAGGAGCGGAGGAGTGTAAGGAGGCGCTTGCTCGTGTGTGGAAAGGGATCTGTTCGCTTGGAATTACGTGGTTATGGTTTGTGCGGAACGAAAACGTGCATAAAGGGATTTATCGCAATGCACGGGAGCAATTACTATGGATTTGGTCGAAAACAATGAAGCAATTGTTGGCAGTAGCGTACTTTGAACGTAGCAGAACGGCGACCAGACTACGCGGGATACGAATGCTAATTGGTATTGAGTGTTTACAAGAAATATACCAGGATCGGTCAAGTGATGAACACAAAAAGACACTACCTGCTCACCAGGTGGATAGCTCATCAGAGACGGAAGTGGGGTTAGATCTAGCACTAAGAGATTTTATTGTAGCTAATAGTTAAGTACTAAATAGACTGCGATTCAACAACAAGCATCCAAGAGAATCTGATGTTTCAGTGTGCAGGTGACAATTCAAAATGTGCAGCGGCAGAGCAAAAAAAGGAGAGTACAACAGTGTGCTGTCTCAGTATGACAACCAATACGAGATCTGGGGGCACCCATCGTCCCGTACTTAGACTTGAGTAGCGTTAATATATGCTTAAGGACAGTTAATCGCTGAAGCGGAACTGCTCGTTGAGTTCAATGTAACCGAGATGGCCAATTCGAGTTCTTGTTCGTTTGAGCCAGTCGATACCAAATTCGAAACGTCAATCCACACGGAAATCACAGCACTTCTGTAGCAGTACCTTTATGCAATATCTTGTAGTGACGAAAAGTGTTGGAGAAGCAAGATATATACCAATACTGTATACTTAGCTATTTCACCTCTTCGTCCGACCGATCCCATATCTGGATCATCGGTCGAAACGTTTACCAGGTCGCCCCGGTCGGAACGCCTGGTCAGCTCGATCATCGTGCGGGTTCATTCGACAACACTTTGGTCAGAATGATCAGATTCCATCAGACTGGAAGAATTTCATACCGTATCGACAAACAATGGTGTTTCGCCCTAATCAAAGGCTGATCGGCCGTTTTTCGGCCGATGCTGACCTGATCAGAGCGTTTCTCGGTCAATGCCGACCTGATCGCCCCTGGTCAGATCAAAGTTGATATGATCGGCGTACCGACGTGATCGCCCCTGGTCAGATCAAAGTTGATATGGTCGGCGTAGTTATTGCAGAGAACGCCCTATCGTAAGTGTCAATATCAACTGCATTGGCTCAGGGACCTTGGGCACAGTTGTAAGGCTACCCTTAGGTGGTTGATCATCATCCTAACCCCATGATCTACACCAAATCTAGGTTCAGTTCTGCGGCGATCTCAGTACAATTTGGTTCCATGTTTTTAAGTAGATCATATTAATCAGTCCCATTCTTTTTCCATTTTCTTCTTATGCATAGGATCGAGGTCAGCACCTCGATCCTTTCCCGGATTATAGTTAACTTACTATAACCCAGATCGGCCCCGATCGGGGCCATGTGGGGAGTTGTTTCATCTTTAATTTCGACCTGGCACTCCACCGAACCAGGTCGACCATCGCTTCCTTTAGGTATGAACAGCATCGGAGGCGATACGCCTTCCTCCAATACACCCGAAAAAGTTTCCTCCACTTTGATTTTCACATCTTTTTCATCATCAAAGGAATCACGGTGATATCCTGAGTCACCAAGTGATCCGGGCACGCGCACCATTGTGGTGGAGCCGATTTCCAATTCCATAACCGAAGTCGTGGGTGGAATCCGGATACCCACTGGCCCGGACGACCAACTATCGGAGGGGGTACTCCGTCGATCCTGATCAGCATCGGAATCAGATGAATCACCACTATGGTGACTGATCTGATCCTCCCGGTCATCTGGCCGGTCTTCATGCTCGTCAGGATCTATGTTTAACTTCATCTCACCTTGTGTACCCGTCGATCGGGGCTGATTACACTCACTTAGGTGGACTCGGTGACGAAAAGGATGATCTTGATCAGGTCGGAGGGTTTGACCTTCTCGAGACGGGGGGTGTCCTCGGGTGGAAATCTTCACCGGAGAACGGGTTGGGGTCGACACTTATTCAGTATCTAGGCACTGATCAGGAAAGTTCGTCTGATCAGGCCAGCCAATGAGAGAGAGATATAACGAAACCAAGAAAATGCGATCAATCCACGATCTTCCACAGTAATCCACAAACGTTATCTCCACAAAACCTTTACCAATATTATTAACGTGTTCCAAACACGTGCGCGTTGCGGGAGAGGTTAGATCACCTAGAACAAACCCGTCGGGGGTCTTCCGGTAAGCCAAAATGCGCCTTAGCACGTCTTAACCGGGAAATAGATGAGCAAGAGGGGACTAATCAACCCTGTGCTCCCAATGACTGCACACGTGGCAGAGCGACTCTTTGCTTTAGGGGGAAAATCTAAACCTCGTGAGGGTGTTTAGCACAAGGTAAATCCCGTCGTGGGACTTCCGTCGAGCCAAAGTGCGACTATGCGCGTCTCGTCCGGGAATAAATGAACGGGGGGAGCCTTGTTAGCCCCCCGTTCCCAAAAGTAGCGCCAAGTGGCGCAACGACTTCTTTACTTGGAGGGAAAACAGAACCTGATATTAATATTATAAACCTAAAAAATCCAGTACCAAATGTAACCTACACCAACCTATGTGGCTTACCATACTTCTACCTTGAACTTCTTGCCACCTGATTTATTCCAGCATCTTCGTAGAACGTTCTTCGTTGATCTTCAACCTGATTCGTACCCTTTTCTGACTGATCTTCGACTGATCATGGTCAAACTCTATGCCGATCTTCACCATCCCGATCGTGATCAGCACCGCGATCGGCCGTGATCGGCCGATCCAAGCCGGCTTGAGTGAGAGCTTCATCTGCCTTTACATCTGGGCGCAGATTTGGGGCTGATCAGCCCTGATCACGATCGGCATTGTGATCAGCTGAGTGATCAGGTGGTGATCAGGCCGATCAGCCCTTGATCACCTCGGGAACGCTCTGGGTCATCATCATCACGACTCAATTCATCTGCTAAGCCATGTTCCCGAACTTTACACCTCGTCAGAACGACCATAGAACCCCGATCTCGACTGATCAGGCCTGATCAGGCCTTGCCACGTCATTTTCGGACAAACCATAGGTTATCATCACTCACAAACACCGATCTCGACTGATCAGGCCTGATCAGGCCTTGCCACGTCATTTTCGGACAAACCATAGGTTATCATCACTCACGAACACCGATCTCGACTGATCAGGCCTGATCAGGCCTTGCTACGTCATCTCCGGACCAACCAAAGGTCTTCTCACTCCCACAACTTGTCACTCCACATGCCCGACTTCATTCCACATCTGATCTTCATTACTTCGGGCATAATAGGCTGTTACATCCGCGGGAACTCCACTTCGTAAATGTGATAACGATCGTGATCGTGATCTCCATCCTTCCATCAGTGTCTAAGACTGGGCGTAATGACAGTACTTGGCTGATTTTTTTACATCGCTTTACCACATGATCACAGGCAAGACTTGATCTGATCAGGAACCTCTTGGCGCAGATCGACGAAGTTGGCTTCACTACTGGTGCCTTCGACGCGAATATGCTATTTGATCTGGATCAAGAGACGATCAGAGAATCTATGATCACTCTGTATGATCATCTTGCCTCGTTACTAGGGGCGAACCCAGTGGTTCAGTCGCCGATCGCGGATCCTTCGCACCGATCACAGTTGGTTCAATATCCTATGGATATTGAGTCGATATATCAATCGTCATCACAATCTGGAGCGGCATCCACCGACTCCTCGGTTGGGATCACACGTATGACGTTGGGCCCGAAAGGGATCCAGCAGATCGACCCCAAGATCGAGTCGCAGAACAGGAAGAGAAAGCCTGAACCTGGTAGAGTCGGATCGGACGATAGTTTCGAAGATGCTCAGGAAGTGCCACAGGCCAATCCGACCTCCAATACCGGTCATACCAACATGCCGGAGGTCCCAGAGCAATTAAAAGCCATGTTCGCGACAATGATGAACCGATTTGCGGGTGATCAATATGGATTGCCTCAGTACATACCTGGACAAGGACAACCATGGCGATCGGCACCGAATATGAATCAGTCCGCTGAGAAATCGGTCAAGAGACCCGTGGACGTGGAGATGGAATCAGTCCGATCAGCCGGAATTGTTCGTTCGATATGCCAGGCCGATCACCAAGACCGATTTCACCGATCACCCCCACGGAGTGATGTGGACATGGAGTCAGAAGGAGAGATCAGCCAACATTTCGATCCAGATGATCTGAACATTGAGATGCCTCGCAGAGCGAATATGGCCTCCGCGCAGGCATTTGACAGTGAATCAGGAACGATCACCCGAGTACGAATGTCTGCGATCTCGAAATTGAAGGATTTCACTGGCAAAGATATGGATGACGACCAGGCCAGAGGTTGGTTAAGCCGGACTAAGTCAGCTTTTCTGAGGGACAAGACACCGGAAGCTGAAAGATGCCTGATCTTCGCTGATCTAATGAAAGGACCAGCCAAGAACTGGCTTAAACAGCTAAGTCGAGAAGTACGTCTGAAGTGCCCTCGTTTGTGTGAAGAGTTCGAAGAACAATATTGCAACTCGGGGGTGTCTGTCGCTAGACAGTACTACCACATGAAGAAAAGATCCGACGAGACGCCGATCGAGTACTTACATCGGTTGAATGTTGCTGGTCTACGCGCCAAAATGCCGATCAAGGACCCACGACACCCGGACATAGCCCGTGAACATGTTGAACACTTCATTGGTACTCTGGATAATCGCGATCTGGCTGATCAGCTAACCCTGCTCCGTATAAAGGACTCAGAACAACTGGAACTGACTCTGAGGACGCTGCAGCGGGCCAAGAGTCGACAGCCCAAGGTCGAGGTAGGATCGAATCGTTACCGGTCCAAGCCACACCCTGATCAGGGTAAGATACCGGCAGCCCGACCAGCCAGAGCGATTCGAATGATCGCGAAGGAATCAGACAGTTCAGGCTCTGAAGAAGAAAGTGGCCAGTCGAGTCTGAGTTCGGACGAGGAACAGTACCGTCATGTATTTACGACGGAACCAATGTATCGCCCGAGATCATCGACTAATGGCGTGGACGGACGGAAACCTGGTGGTATTCAACCTGATCAGGACCGATCTCGTAAGAAATGTGTGCATTGTGGGTCGACCAAACATGGAGATCGTGATTGTTGGAAAAGAATTACGTGTGGAAAATGTGATCGTAAAGGTCACCCTTCTGATCACTGTTTTTTCGTGTGCAAGACCTGTGGGAAGCTTCATGACGCCGGCGCCTGCCCTATCGAAGAATTCTTTAATCTGATGCGCAAGTGGTATGTGCCGACTAAACATGCTGGTATGCTCCCACCAGATGTTGAGAAGATGTTAAACTAGATCGCTCGCCAGGTTGGAATCTGGTTCGAGCCGAGCGATCTATGTTCTGCATTTATGCATATGTCGGTAGCGGAGATAAGTTTGAGGAAAAGAAGATAACCGACAATACATGTTCTAATTCAAATTGCATCGATCGGTGTCCGATCTACAGTCTCAGAGTGGATGAATATTCCCGATCGGACGTGATCATGGAGTTGGATCTACTGCCCGGTGAATCCCGAGGATACTGGAAGTATCACTCTCCCGACAAGTGGTTTAAACAGGCTAAAGCTAATGGAAAGGTCAACAATGAGAAAGCCACTATTTTATTTGACTCTGGGGCGGAAGTCTCGATCATCGACTCCGCCTTTGCTCGTAAGGTGGGATGTCGTATAGACAGTACCCAGAGGCAAGAATGTGTTGGGATTGGCGAGAGTTCATATATGACGGAAGGACGATCACGTGTGAAGATCACCCTGGCAGGATCCCTGGTTTACTATTTTAATGCTTGGGTTGGCCGGTTAGCCGGTCAAGACGCGATATTGGGGATGGATTTTATGGTACCAGCCGGTATACGACTTGACCTGTCTCATGGAACCCTGACTCTGCCGGATGAAGTGCAGATTCAGTTATCTGGCCGACGACCTTTATATGGTACTCATGTACGGATGTTAAAAATGGGTCAGTACGAGAACATTGGAGTGTCCCGATCAGTCGATGTCATGATTCGGTCGAGTGATCGGCAGCAGAAATTGTGGCTGACCCGTGGCGAACGTTGGGTACCAACGTTCGTTAAAGGTATCGGCCGATCAAGCTATATCAGGGTCACAAATACATCCGATCAGCCGCTGATCATCCACGAAGATATGATCTTAGGGATGTGGTTACCTGAAGGGAAAGTACCCCGACAGATCGGATATGTTTCAGTGGGATCACGAAGATACATTGAATGGCAGAATCTGGCTTATCAAGCCACTACGGACATGATCAGTGACGAAGATTTAGCGGATGAAGATACCTCACCTATGGTCGAGAAGCCGGAGTATTCTACGCCGACCAAGCTGCTGATCAGGAGGTCACCGATCGAAGCGACAAGGGAAGGCCGGGCCAAAGAAGGTCCACAGATATTGAGTATAATTAGGCCCGGCTCACCGAAAACAACGGACCCAGCTAGCGGAAAGGACAGTAAAGAGTTCAAGCACGATCATGAGGAAGAAAAGGAGGATGAACCAGCTGAATTCATTGCAGGGGAGGGTGAACCCGAAGTAAACCATCGGTCGAGTGACGTACAATGGGCGATTCAAGATGATGCCGATCAGAAAAAGGTAGATCAGGTGGACGAGCAAGTGTGTATACACGAAGGTGGCGATCAGTATATTGAAGGTATCGAGAAGCAGATGGCCGTGTTACCGGAAGTATCGCCAAATATGCCAGAAGTCACCATAGAAGATCTACAAGTCGGTGATCCCGAAGTGAACACGCCCGAGCAGATCGATCAGCTAAAGAAGATCATCTGGAAGAGGCGTCACTTACTGATGGGGAAAGGTAACGCCCTACCCCCAACCGCATTCGGAGCTGTCTGTGATATAGACGTGGGAAATGCAAGACCGATCGCTCAGCGTTGTCGTAAAGTTGCACCTCAATACCGGGAAAAGTTATCCGATTTGATCAAGGGTTTGCTGAGTACAAAGATCATCCGACCATCAACATCGCAGTGGGCATCACCGATCGTGATTGTGATAAAGAAGAATGGGGTTGATATTCGATTGTGTATCGACTACAGAATGGTGAATCGCCTCACGAAGTTGATGGTCTACCCGATGCCCCTGATCAATGATTTATTAGAAGATCTGGATAAAGTTTTATGGTTTTGTTCGCTGGATATGGCTAGTGGTTTCTGGGTGGTTTCGATGACTGATCGTGCTCGAGAGATCTCGGCATTCGTTACACCTTTTGGGCTTTTTGAATGGAATCGGATGCCGTTTGGATTAAAGAATGCCCCACAGATCTACCAGAGGCTGATCGACAATGCTCTCTATGGGTATTTCCAGATCAGTGCTGATCGGGAAGCCACTGATCTATATGATGTGTTTACGGAAGGTGAGCCAGACCAAGATCAGGGCCGATCAGTATTGGGAAGGCGATCATATATAGATGATATCTTGGTCACGGCAACATCCTGGGATATGCTGTGCGATAAGGTCGAACGACTCCTAGACACCTGCGAGCGCTGGAATTTGTCGATCAGTGTGGTCAAGAGTTTCTGGGGTCAACCCAAGGTCGCTTACCTCGGCCATAACGTATCGATCCAAGGTCTGGAAGCAAATCCAAAAGATCTACCCGCTCTCAGCAACTTACCTTTCCCCCGATCGTTGAAGGCCATGCAATCCTTCCTCGGATCATTAAATTATTATAGCAGATTTATCGAGGACTTCTCGATCTACGCCGCTATACTTTATGAATTGAAGGAAGTTGATTATCATGGTCTGAGAGAACGTGATCGGATGGGAGGATCACCAATTGGGACTGATCACGAAGTTGAAGCTACTAAAAAAGATCTCGAGATTGGATCACCAACTGATCGAACTGTGCCAGGGTCAGAAGATCACATGAATCGCGCTATGGTAGCCTTCAGTATGTTAAAGGCGAAGATGATCTCGACACCGATACTGAAACACTTCGATCCGGAGAAGATTCCCGTGGTGATCTTATATGCCAGTAAATGGGCAATATCGGCCGCACTGGTCCAAGATCACGATGGAGTTTATTGCCCGGTGACGTTCACGAGCCGAACATTAAAACCGAATGAAGTTAACTATGGCATTGTGGATAAGGAAGTGCTAGCGTTATTACGTGTGTTGGATGTTTGCTATTCTATGCTGGTAACTAGATCAATTAAGGTATTGTCTAAGCGATCTAGTCTGGCGTGGTTACTATCCGCGAGTGGTTTAGACGGAAGACTGGGGCGATGGGCAGCGGTGTTATCTCAGTGGACTTTGGAGATCATTAAGTGCACCAAGGGCGAAGAAGAAATTCTTGGGACGCTGGCAGCAAGCATCACGCCCCGATCAGAAGTCGATGAAGCCCTGATCGAGGTCGCTC
>MIQA02020600.1:0-19892 GCA_001887855.2 Sclerospora graminicola
ATCGCGTGGGTGGGGTGATATGCAGCGACTTGAAAGGCCCGATAACCCCACGCGATCGGCGTGGAAACATATTTCTCGTAGTGTTTGTGGATCACTACAGTAATTACGTGCGCGTTTTTGCGGCACGGACGAAAGATCGTGCCGCAAAAATGTTTGAACATTTCTTATACTGGTTTGAGCGAGAATTTGACTGCCGTATCCACGTTCTACGCACTGGCGGTGGAGGAGAGTACCGCACCGTTGATTTATTTTGTAAGCAGACGGGTGTGCGGCGCCAGATTACTGAGGCCGGCACACCGGCGTCAAACGGGAAGGCCGAACGGATGAACCGGACCATTTTTAACATGGTCCGGTGCATGATTTTTGGGTCAGGTGTGCCCTTAATTTTCTGGACGGAGGCGGCGGAGTATGCCACGTACATACTCAACCGCAGTCCGACCAGAGCAAATCCTGGAAGGGCACCCCCGATCCAAATGCTTACGAAAAAACCGACAAATATTGGAGATATTGTGGTTTTTGGATCCCCGTGGATGGTATACAGGGATCCACGGTCGAAATCGCTTGTAAAGCACGCCGAGAGAGCTCTGATTTTGGGAAAGAGCGACGAAACGAAGGAATAGAAATTTTTGTTGCTGAAAGATCGGGTCGTAACGATCACAATACACGTCACACAGATTGAAACTCTGAGTGACACCGCGAACAAGCAAATCGCGAAGCTGTTGAGTGACCCCGAGGAAGGGGAACCTGAACGTGAAGCGCGTGTGAAAGCCGTGGGAGCTAAGCAAGATGGGTCCACCGGGCGCGCCAAGGAGTGGAAACAGACTGAAACGCGCAAGTCAGGCCGCAAGGTGAAAGCGACGCCGAAGGCAGCAGCGTTCGAAAAGTTGAGACAAAAAGGAAGGCGAAAAAGAAGCCTCAGGACCGGGTAGGCACTTCGAAAGGAGATAAGACCGAAGGTGCCCGGCAGAACGAGAACCGGGTGAAGTGATCCAGGAAGTTTCAAGTAGCCAGGGAGATAATCTCCTGTGTGCGTTTGCGGTTGTAGAGTCGGGTGCAGTTGAAAACCGTGCAGCGGCGTCCGAACCCGACCCTACGAGCTATTTCGAGGCCCATAAGGGCAGGTTATCTCGCGAATGGAAAGAAGCAGAAGACGCAGAGTTACGATCTCTGCAGGAATTAGGGACTTGGAAAATTGTCCGAAAGAGGGACGACAAGAAACCCTTGCCCACGAAGTGGGTATACAAGACCAAGATTAAGGCTGATGGGACTGTTGAGCGCCGAAAGGCTCGGCTCGTAGCCCGGGGCGATCGCCAAATTTTCGGCGAAGATTACTTCTTTACTTTTTCCACCGTGATGGATCTGAATAACGTAAAGATGATTTTGGTTATGGCGATCATCTGGAAGGTGCTTGCACGGCACGATGATGTGCCTAGCGCTTACCCGAAGGTATCTACCGAAGAAGATTATGAAATACATCTAAAGGTGCCTAAGGGAATGGAGATACCGAAAGAAAAGCTTAAAGAGCTAGGTACGAAGACTGAAGACGATGTGGTATTGAAGTTGGAGAAAAATCTCTATGGATTAAAACAGGCAGCGCGTCTCTGGTACGAGTTACTAAGAGACACCCTTGTGGAGTTAAAGTTTATGCAGTGTCTCACTGACACTTGTATTTTCGTCCGAAGTGATGACAGTGGTTCGGTCCTAGTGGGAGTCTATGTCGACGATCTAGTAGTGACCGCCACTGATGAAAAATTAGTCGAAAATTTCTTTGTGGAAATGGCAGCTCTGGAACTGAAAGACCTTGGATAGGTCGAGAAATTCTTGGGCATGCGGATCGGAGGAGATCCAGAGGCTAGATATTGGATTGATCAAGAAATCACGATTGACGAAATGTTGGATAAGCATGATCTCATAGATGCAAACATCGTGAGAACCCCGGATATGGAGGAAGAAATCTGTGAAAATTTGGACTCACGTTTAGCGACGATTAAAGACGGAAAAAATCCCACGATCAGGGAATTTCAATCGTTGGTTGGCAGTATATTATGGATCTCACGGTGTTCGCGTCCGGACATTGCATTTGCAGTGCACAAGGTTACGAGACGGACACATGCGCCGACATTCTTCGATTTCAAAATGGCGAAGCGAGTCGCGAGGTACCTCAAGGGTACAAAGACTCTGAAGTTGAGATTAAAACATGACGATGGCGAAGCTATGCCTGTGCGCATAGTTAGCTACAGTGACGCTGATTTTGCGGCCGATAAGGTCGATCGCAAGAGCATCAGCGCAAGTGTGATTTACGTAAATGACATTGTGGCAGGATGGAGTTGCAAGAAACGAGGTGCAGTCGCGCTTTCGACAGCCGAGGCAGAATTCGTGGCTGCCGCTGTCGGTGGAAAGCAAAGCTCTAGGGATAAGAGAGTTGGTAAAATTGGCATAAATTCACGGGCGCCGATTGTCTTGAAGAAAGACAATCAGGCTGCCATCAAACAATTGTTGAACGAAGCGAGTGCTGCAAGCACAAAACACGTTGACGTGAAGTTGAAGTTCGTGAAAGATTACACGAGGAAGGGCAAGATGAGGCCAGAGCACGTATCGAGTGCTGGCATGGCGACCGATCTTTTGACGAAGACGTTGAGCGCTACAAGGATTGGAGAGTTACGTAACCAGATTGGATGGATTTAAGTTTTTCTTTATTGATTCTTATCGGTTGTGGTTGAAACTAGCTGGCATCACTAAGCTGGATGGTATGGAATAAAGTTACGTACCTGTGGTGATGTGGAAAATTGCATGTGGTTGCATGAGGTCCCGGAGTTTTGGAAGGAGTGTTGGAATTCGAAGATGGTTTTCGGTGAAAATGGAATTCCAAGTTAGCAAAACAGCGTGGACCACTACATACAAATTTTAGGTTATAAAGTACGGTTCAGAACTTAATAACATTTTATTATCCTTTTTACCTTACAACGCTACAAGCAGTCAACACTAGTGGTGGTGCGGAGTAGAGCGCCTCTTTAGTCGATTGGACTAAGTCGGACTTCAAGTGTAACAACAAGGTGGCACGCAATTTCTAACCGGATTGCAGGCACCGGGCACTACATTGCTGGTTTTTGTTGCTTTGAATAAAAGTCGATTTTCCTACAAAAGGGCCAGTGTCGCAAAGGTTACCAAATCTTAAAGAACGTAACGACTACGTTTGAACATATTGTGATTAAGCAGAAAAAAAATGGACGGAGTGAAAACAAAGAATTACTGGTGCAGCCTTTAGCGTACAAAAGTCCAACCAAACTTTGGAAGAGGATGTTAGGTCAAGAGGCGGTACACCAAGCAGGACAAAAACTACCACAACTAACAGGGTGGGCGGCAAAAATTACAAATTTAGAAAAATCACCTGCCAACGAAATCGCAACGAAACATTTTCTCTTTCGGGAGGCAATGATGGAGTCACGAAAAGTTTGTGAGCAGGAATATGGGATTTTTGTACCCCACCAAATGAGGAAAGGGTCAGAACAGGAATAGTACAAGGTCTGGTTGAAGGAACCATTCTAGCAAAGCAAATATCTCAATTTGTTAAAGCATTATGTCCTTAGAAGACCAAGTACGTTTAGTGCAAATAATTCGTGCACAAGTCGAATGTTGTTTGGTTTTGGACCTTAAAGGAGAAAGTCCGAACAAGAAGCCTTTTATAGTACAAGGAGTATACAGGAGGGTAATGCTACTGTGGCAACGACTCGTTCGACTGGTTCTAAAGAGTTATGGTCAATGGTGGCTCAAGTGAAAACCATCAGTTACAGCTCTACTACTCACTCTTTATATTTTCATTTTACACTCGGGAAGTTGCAGAAAAAATTGTAGGGGTAACAGTACCCTTTCATCGATATGAACATAAGTTGTATAATTTACATGCTCGTCGGAATACAAAAATATCATCAGCTAGGACAAATCAAGTCGATGTAAATGGAGAGACTTACGCTCAACAAGGATATTATTCATGTGTGTTAAAAAATGTCACTCGGGTAATTGATCTGATGAAATTTTACACTATGCTAAAGTCAATTATTAACATTCCATTTCAACTTGAGGATTTGGATACTGGTGGTCCATTTTCGGAAACTTCAACCTCTTGGGTATGGACAATGGAGGCCAATTCATAAATACTTCGAATTTACTGGTGTCAAGGTTTAATTGTCATCGAACACCCATACATGAAGGGACGTCGACAATGTCTCCGAGGTGGAGAATTGGACACCCCATTAAGAAATGTATTGATCCTCTCCAGGATCTTTTGAAGAAGGATTGTATAGCGGTAACGGCCGAAGCAATGCAGAAAGTAAAACTACATTCAAAAGCATGCAAGACTTAAAGGACCAAGTCGGGGCAAACCGAAACAAAGCGGACGACGAATACAAACTGAAATTGCCAATTTCAGACCCGTCTCAGGACACGGTGAATGAGTTAATACCAGAAGCCCTACCACTTAAGGATACGAATAAAACCGTAAACGAGTTAGTACGAAACGAGTCGACGTTACCAAAAAAGGGACACCACAAGACAAGATTATGGTGAAATCCAAAAGAACAAAGAACGTAACGAATGTGGTGTAGTCTCTCTAAATTACTGCTGAGATGCGAACACCCACGGGGGGCCCAGATGACTGACTGTCGGAGGGGGTACTCCGTCCATCCGAGTCATGATCTGAGCCAGCATCCAGCCGGCTGGATCGGTCACTCCCATCACCTTGGTTGTGACGACTTGGATGATCCATGTTCGAAAAGCTCACCTTGTGTACCCGTCAGCACTGGCGGTTGCGCAGTCTTGATGGACCCTAGGGTGAAAAGTTAAAAGTCCGTCGAATAAGAAAACGAGGGTTAGGACTAGGGTTGGTCCTGGGCGGAAATTTTCACCGGGGAGCAAGATTGCTAATAAAATATACTTGAAGTTTGTATACCGCGACGGCTGGACCGAAAATAATCGATCGGCCAGGTAAACCAAAGATAACAAAGGGGTAAATCCAGTCTGTGTGTGTAATAGGGAATCCAAATAACACTCCACAATCTTCCATAGTAGGCCAAAACGTTATCACACTTTCCAATAGAGATAAATGAACACGGGCAACTTGAGTTGAGTATATGCAATGCGGCGACTCCCGGTCAGGGGACTTCCGGTGGGTTCATATAACCTTCCCCGGGCAAACCATAGCAGCAAGAGGGGACCTTGCTAGTCCTCTGCTGTGAACCAATGAAAGCGACTTGCGTCTTAGAAAGCGAAACGTATACTGATCTTTATCCCTATATCCAATACAACCTTTTGTGTAACTTACCCCAAATAGCCCAGCTGGATAGTTATGTGTCATAACTGAAATAGCCCAATCTGCTCCACCTGGATGCCTTTGTGTACCGTTCACCAACCATCCAGCTACCATCCGGCTCCACCTGGATACTCCTTCGTGTACTGTACACCAAATCCAGCTACCATCCGGCTGCCATCCAGCTCCATCTGGATGCTCCTTCGTGTACCGTACACCAAATATCCGGCTCGACCTGGATAGCCATCCATCTAGGCAACCTGGCCCCTGACGTCGACTCTTCTTTAGAGGCCAAGCATCCACCTCCGGCATCCCATCCGTCTTCTTCAGGGACCTAGCCTCCCTCAGGATCCTTCGCACGCACATCCTTTAGACGATCCGCCCCTTGGTCATCCACCATCGACGGTCATCCAGTCCACCTGATCTGGACGGCCTACTTCAGGCCAGCCTGATTCCAAGTCCCTTGATCACGCCCATCTGGCTCGATTCCATGCCTTGCACCATCCTGCCGCTTGTGAATACACCCGGCTGCTACCAGCCTGCGTCCTATGGTGACCGATCAGTGCAGCTGGCTGGGACCAATATTTCTACCAATCAGGTGAATGCATTCACTTCTCATTAGCCCGTTAATTCCCGGACCACTTCACCACACGAATATGACGAACGGACAACATCCATCAGGGCATAAAAATACAATGCTACTATCCTCAACCATAGTTACAAAAACAACCAGACACCGTAACAAGTACAGAAACAGAATCCGGTGCTAGAAACAGTACGACAAAAAGCAAGTAAAAGGAGAGAAAAGCCAACAATCCAGTCAAGTGCGAAGGATCCAGCAGACACAACCTAATCAATTTATCGGGGAACATTCAAAAAAACAGAAACAGACACACACTAAAGAAGTCTCAGTCATTCTGGCCGGCAACCATTAAGTACTAAGAATCCTGGTAAGGGAAATTAATCAAGCAAACAGATGATCCAAACTGATTAGGTTATCTCAAAAAGTAAAATCACAGAGACAATACGTGAACTATTAACCGGACTAAACGGCAGTGAGGGTCCAGTCGTAAGTTTAATCGATCAAGATCACGTCCTGAGGTTACCAAATTCAAACCTTTCCCTACAAGAAGCAGAAGGAGCAATGGGTATACAGCGCATTAAAACTCCAGCGACCGGTAACTGTCGGGTGTATGCAGTTTGCCAAGCGATTACTACATCGACCTTTCAGCACGACCAACTTCAGTCGCTAGAAAATGTGGCCAGAAGTATCAAAGAAGGGTAGCTTTAATTTGATGTTAAAAATTCCCAGGTATAAGAAAACAAACACTACTGGGACTAGGAAGGAGTTATGACAATATTTTGGCAAAATAATCAAAACGCGAATTCAAACAATACTTGTCAGAATTTGCTACCAAAGGATCTAACATAAATGATACGGTACCTGCAACGACATGGAGGAGTAATGATACGTTGGATAGTATCAGTACTTTACTTCAGAAGCGTATTTTTGTCCTTAGTATCCATCCGGAGAATAATACCCCGGGGTACTGCATTTTGCACCGGAAATCCGGAATTGGAATAATAAACGTTACATGATGAGCGGAGAATATCCAATTTCTCTCGAAGCGTGTATCGACAAGGTCATGGATACAAAGCAGATGGCAACGGGAGATTATGCAAACTGACCTATTGTTATCCAATTGCAAAACGCACACTACTCAGCTTTTATCTACATGGGCAAAGATCTGGGGTGGAAAAGACTGTAGAGAATGTGGACATAATCAATGACGAAAAATTGCAACACCAGTAATCCAAACGAGGATTATGATGATAAATAATGAATTACCCCTATAACAGATATTGTAATGTCCGACGAAGTATCACTGAATAATCAACAAGGTAACGAACATAGTACACTGGAGGAGGAACAACTATCACCATCCCAGCTGACTATATATGGGTCCCACTATCCCAGGGATCCAGATGATTGGGATGGAGATTATGATGAAATATCAAAACGATTACATAGACCAAAAATCCACCATCACTTAAATGTGAAATTGAGCAAATTTTTCTGACTAAGGTACTACATTTTCTCACGGAGACGGTTAGCCGCTTGTCAATTCCTGATCAAGTCAATTTTATGGAAGAAGATTTGATGAAACCTGAAATGCGAGAGGGATATATGAGGCAGTATCACATTTCTGAACCAATACTGTACCAGTTGTACCGCAAAGTGTGGAGAGCAAATAGTGAGAACAATAATACGCCTTTTTTACTCTCGCCCCCAGCAGATGAATCTGAGTTTTCTCAAGATACTTTGCTGGAGGAACACGAACGTACGACAAAGGCTAAATGCCTTTGCACAATGACGGCCCGGGATGCTTCACGAAGAAAAGGCCTCTAAGAATTTCGTACGGGGTACAAATGTAGAAATTATTTCACTACAAAAGGAACTAATGGATGATTTCAACATATGTGAACGTAAGTCTGATGGGAATGGTAAGGAATGGACTCAAGCTTGGGGAGCTTTGGAAAATACATGGAAGATAAATACAAATTTACCCCTCTCTCTCACATTAATGCCGATAGTGATGTATGAAAGAAAGAGAGAGTAATCATCTCTTACATTTAATGTCAAATTTCGAAGGCACACCACACTTACTGGACGGTTTACTTACTGGACGGTTTAGCTACAGAGATATTAGTCTCCCTGACTAAAACGGCGAGAACGGTCTTGGTGTGGAATGGTTGAGCAAAGAAAATGAACTGGGATTAGGGGTTATCCGCCGAATGGTTTAATTTGTGGGAACCACGCTATGCAGCAGCCCAATCTGCGGCCCAACGTTCAGTGATTATGAATGGAGGTGCTATGTTAGTGCGGTTATGTGCGCCTTCATTAAAGCCTACGCTCGCGCGATATTTACTATGTGAACACATATACGAAGAACAATTAGCAGCTATGGTGGGTGAAGATTATCATCCTGCCAATCCTATATTAGAACGTTTGCAACGATATTTTAAGGTAAAAGCAGCTTATCGAGACTATGCGGAATGTTTGGAAAAAGTAGTTACAAACAAACCTGAGGCATGGATAGAATTGGACGCTTGGATGAACTTAATAGCAGATCAATTCGAACCCGTACAGCGTATCAAGTAGGCTAAAATAAAGGCTCACAAAAGTCGTCTCAGTGTTACTGAGGGCACCGAGGGGGACACAAAGAAGGAATCACACGAATGGCTCCGGCAACTGCGAAACAGAATCATATACGACGGGATAAGGAAAATTCCAGTAGACAAAGCTAATTTACAATGACGAGCTCAATTAGTGATAGTCTCTTTAGCAACGACAACAAGGAACAAGAGAGGAAGGTATCTGCCGTTATGTATCCAGTGCGTTTTTAACACCTAATCAGCACCGCTTTCATTACTTGGAGACTGTTCAGTCCTGTTTTCATGAAGATCCTGAGCCACTAATTATCTCATGGATTAGATCATTTATAGTAGCCAATAGATAATACATGTACTAAAATTGACTATCTTATTATTACTAGTTCCAATACATGTACAGTACAGTAAATCATTATTTTACTGCAGTTTGAGTGCGAGCAATCTGCGTTTTCTGGACCGGCAAAATTCTTTTTAGGGCTTAGTTAAGGTCATTGGCCTGCTTACAGGTACTGACAAGAACCAAGGATAAAATGATATTCAGTTTTTACCTTGAAGTGATACCCGTAAGCTGAGCGAGGTAACTTATTACGTACTGATTGATGATCTATTTCATCTTCATCGACTATAGCAACATTTCCATCGCTGACAATAACAACAACAAACGAATCACTAGATAAGCTAGACTCACCCACTTAAACACTCTAACTCACTTGATATCGTTTCTTGTTGCAACACACTCAACATCAATAGCAAAAGAAGTGTTCCCATAAAAAGCAAAACCAGTACAGTTATTCTGTGGTGTAGTCGCTCTCAGAAAATCTTCCTGAGACGCGAACACCCACGGGGGTCCCAGACGACTGACTACCGGAGGGGGTACTCCGTCCATCCGAGTCATGATCCGATCCGGCTTGAGGCCGGCTGGATCGGTCGCTTCCATCCGCTTGATCGCGACTGCTCGAATGTTGCATGTTAAAAGCTCACCTTGTGTACCCGTCAGTACTGGGTGGTTAGCTCTCTTGATGGACCCTAGGGCGAAAAGTGTAAACTCGTCCAATAGGGAGATGAAGTGTAGGACTAGGGGTAGCTCCTGGGCGGAAATCGTCACCGGGGAGCTCGTTGGGTAATATACTTGAACTTTGTATAGTGCCGGCTGGGCCGAGAATAGTCGATCGGCCAGCTAAACCAATAGGACACTTGAAGTTTGTATAGTACCGGCTGGACCGAGAATAATCGATCGGCCAGCTAAACCAATAACAATGAAGGGCGAATCCAAATGTGTATCCACAGAAGGCCAAATGTCACCACTTCCCAATACTTGATACCGTGTTCAAAACACGGGCGACTTGAGGTGAGTATACGAAGTCGCCGCGACTCCCGGTCAGGGGACTTCCGGTGGGTTAACTTAACCTTTCCCCGGGCAAACCAATAACAGCAAGAGGGGACCTTGTTAGCCCTCTGCCGTGAACCAATAAAGCGACTTGCGTCTAAGAAAGCGAAACGTATACTGATTTATCCTATGTCCAATACTCCCTTTGTGTAACCTACCTCAAATAACACGCCTGACCAGTCATGTACCTTACCCACGCAACCCGGCTAACTCCGACTCTGTGTACCGGTACACGGCCGGTACACCAACCCCAAATGGTACCAACCCGGCCGGTACACTGAACCCATATGGTACCAGTCCGAATGGTACATGGTACCCGACCGGCTCGGCTGGATAGCCACCCATCCGCGCCCCTCGGCCGCTGACGCTAGCAGTCCCTTGGCAGCCCTTCATACGATCCCGGTGCATACTCTTTCCACTAGAACAATCCTCCTCTTCCGGGCTCCTTCCACCCCATCCTTACGAACAGTCCGCCATCTTGGCCGTCCGCCATCCGCGCCTCGGCCGTCCAACCTCCATAGTCCTTCCGTCTGCTCAGCTCGCTTATCCGACTATCCTCGCCCCTTGTCAGGTCTGCCGACTTGGTTTCCAGCCAGGCGCCACCTGGCCGCTGGTAGACCTCATCGGCGGCGACCATCCGGCGCCTACACCCTTGGCCCTCATTTCCACCAATCAGGATGCGCCCTTTGGAAAGTGCCTTACATTATTTTATAAGTCACTTCACCACAGCCGCCCCTGAGTCGCGACACGGCCGCACAACGGTCGGGGCACGATCTCACTCGAACTTACTTGACCCGATACCGCTCATCCATGCCTCGCTTTGGTACGTCATCCCACCACTTTACAACATCTCCATGGACTCCGTCGGTCTCCACACTGGCTAGTCTGCATGTCCACCAATACTGACATTGTCTTGATTAATCACCAGTCTTGCAAATCGACAAAGCCAACGTCTGCCGTCTTGTTCTCGTGGACGATGACTCGCCTGCCAGCGGAGTGGAGGTCGCACAACCGCCGAAATCATCTCGCACTCCCGATCTGGTGCTGTCGTCCGCTGACGCCGAGGCCGCGCTCCGCGTTCACGGCCAAGCCTGCGGCGAACGGGACAACCTGAAGGCCGTCGTCTCTTCCCTTTGGGAGGAGCTTCGATCCTGTCAGGACAACTATGAGTCTCTGTTTCGGAGCTTCAACACTTCTTCCGCGATGTTGGATCGCCTGAACCTCCGGGTCGCCGAACTGAAACTCGGTCGTAAAGCAGCGGAGGATGAGGTGACCCGCCTCAGGGCCATTGTAGGTCAACTCACGGACGCTCTACAACGAGCGGCCGCGCCATCCGCCCCGATCTCCGAGACAGCGGGGATGGAAAAGAGGCTGGACATGTTGACCGCCCAGGTGGATGACTTGGAGCAGATCCAGGCCGACTTGGTTCGGCAACTTGCCGCTGCCAACCGCCGGGCTGACGAAGCCGCCGCTCGGGGCCCATCTCCGGAAGTAATCGATCTCCGGAAGCAAGTGGCCGATCTCAAGAGCCAAGTCACCATCCTGACAGGAGAGCGTAACCGCCTCCGCATGTTGGAAGACGTCGTTGAACCTCTCCGGTCTGCTAATCAGGAACTGGTCCAACGATCTAAGCTTCAGCGTGAGTGCCTCGTCTCTTCTTACGCGATGACCCAGTTGCTTACAGTTTTCATCTTCTTGTCACTCCGCAGTTCAACAGTTAGAAGAGCTGAAAGAGCAATCTGCCAAAATTCCGGACATGTCTCGGGAGCTTACGCATCTTCGTACCCGGCTCTGCCAGGTGTCCCAAGACCTGGATAATGCGCGGGACAGCCGCGACCACCTGCGCGACTCCCACGCCCAGGCCCTTCGCCAAATCACGGATCTGGAGCGGCAGTTGCAAGAAGCCACTTCTCGGCAACAGGAGCTGCGTTCTGAGCTGTACCGGGCCCGCCAGGAGAATTCCGACGCCCATACCATACTGGCTCGGGCGGACCGTGTTTGTCATGCCATGCTGGATAAAGAGGATCGTTTTAGGTCCTTGTTGTGTGGACTCCAAAACCAGCTCGAGGCGACTCAGAGCCAGGCCGCTCCCCTTTTTCGAGCTCCTCCCGAAGTACGGGAATCCGTCTTGTCTGTCTTGGGAATGTTGGGTCAGTGGAAAACCTCTCCGCCGAACCCAACCCCATTGCCTGCCGCAGCAGGGTCGGAACCTGAGGAACCTCTTGCCGTCTCCGACTCGCCCCTTGCCAGTCCCCACTCTTCGTCCGCCCCGGCAGGATCGCAGGGGCAAAAACGTCCGGCCGGCTCCAGCCCCTTTTTGGCTGATGCCAGTCCGCCTAAGAAGAGGAAGCAGAGCGAATCCCCACCCTCGCGCCAATGTTCTCCAGACAAGTCGGGCGGCGGGGAAGAGCCCGGGTCGGAGAGCGAGGACAGCCTGTTCGCGGAGCGGTCCCCTCTTCCATCCCCTCAATACACTCCCGGTAGAACCGGTCTCACTCCTAGTTCCAACTCTGAAGAGGACTCGGAGTCAGAAGCGGCCGCGCCCTCTTCTGAGTCGGCGGTCGCGCCCTCTTCTGAGTCAGCGGTCGCGCCCTCTTCTGAGTCAGCGGCCGCGCCCTCTTCTGAGTCAGCGGCCGCGCCCTCTTCTGAGTCGGCGGTCGCGCCCCCTTCTGAGTCAGCGGCCGCGCCCTCTTCTGAGCCGGCGGTCGCGCCCCCTCCTTCTTGTTCGGACTCGGGACCATCCTCTCCTTCGGTTATCTATGACGATGACGAAGAAGACGAGGATTACGAGAATCAGCAAGTCAACGTGGCATTACTCCGTTCTCGCTCGGATACCCGTCGCCGCCCTTCCCGCTCCGGTAAGCGGACGACGAGTCCAGTGGGATCCGATCAAATCATAGATCTGCAGACTCCGCCGCCGGCAGGATTTGGTTCCGGGGAGCATGACCCGTCTGACCCATCCTTGCCTCCCAGCATTGCCGACGCCCCGGCCGCTCCGGTCGCGCGTAACTCGAGTTCCGACAAAGTGGCTGAGGAGAAAGTGGAGGACAACGACGATGACATTCCGGATCAGTGGTTGACCTCTCCCGACCTGGGTGACTCAGAGGAACCTCTTCCCCAGTCTTCGGCCAGACAACGACGCTCCACCTCGGCCGGGTCGCGTACCACACGCCGACCTCAGCGACCGGCCGCCAAGTCTAGAGTCCGGAGGAGTACTCTTACTCTTGCGCCCTCTTTTCCCAAAATTCCGCTTCTATGGTTATCGGAAGGGCGTTTCCCCAGTGGGGCGGATCGGTCTGCCATATTGCCTTGGGCAGTCGAGCAACTGGGCAATACCAGCCTGGCTGATATCGCCAGTTCCCAACTTGCTCAATCTCTGTCCCGTCCGCATCTCTGGTTATTCCCACGATTTTATAAGGCACCGTCAGAGGCTTGGGACCCTAACCTGATGAAGTCGGGCGCCATCGACACACTCATGGAGACCGAGCCCTGGAAAATCTTGCACACCGAGATGCCGGATATGGGGCTTCCATCCTATCCATGGTTCACGGAATTCAAAGCGAGACTTCATGATTTCACCATGACTCACGCTTGGGCCATCTGGGAATCTACCCACTTCCTGTACATCTCGGCCGAGAACAAGCGAGCGGACGAGTCACTCCGCAGGTACTCCCTTGCCCGCAAGAATCGTCGGGGGCGAGCTTCCGAAGCGTGGGTCCGTCTGTGCACGTTCATCATGGCGGGGATCCGGGATGGTGAATGTGACCTGGACCTGTTTCTCTTCCCGTTCATGCTCCATCTGCCAAACCGCCGGAGTGGATGTGCAGCGGAAGGAGGGACTTGGTATCCCGGCCTAGATGCGTTGGGTCAGATCACCTCTCTTTCTCAATCTTTGGCGGCCATCGACCGGCAAGATCCTTGGCGCAATCAATACCGCGCACAGCCCTCCGACCACCCTGGGCTTCGCGTGACTCGACTCCGAGGCAAGTATAATCGTCGACGGGGATAAGTAGTCGGGCTTGCTTTAATTCTTCTATTTCTCTCAGTTTTCCTTCTTTAATATATCCATCCGTTCCTTTTCCGTTCCCACTCCAAACATTCACTGTTGACTACCAACCGTGGTTAGCCTCGCCAGGCCTGCTCGGGGGCCGCCTAGAGGGACCTTTTATTGCAGCAAGGTACTTCCTGGTTTGATCGGGCGTGGACGTCCTGTTCCCAGTCGCGGTCGTTATATTCTTTTTCCCGGGGCCGGCTGGATTCGGGCGAGGGACCCTCGTCGCTGGCGGCCGGTTTGATTATCTCCAATAGTTTGTTCATCTCCGCCAATTCGTCCAACAATCCTGGATCCGAGACGGTGAGTCCGGTCTGATCTCGCATGGCCAAGGTGGCCAGATGGTCTGCGCTGTTATTCCAGTCTCGTTTGACGTGCAGCAATTCGTGCTCCGGCCACTTCCACAAGGAGGACATAACTCGATCATTTAGCAGTCTCAGCCGCGGCGCCTTGCAATCTATCTCTCCGGTGATTTGCCGGATCACTAGGTTGGAATCACCGCATATGATAATCCGCCCCTGTGTCCGGCCAGCCAAAAGATCTAGAGAAAGCAGCAGTCCTCTATACTCCGCTTCGTTCACCGTGATGCCAGGCGTGAAATCCGAGGCGGCCGCGATCGCCTTCCATTCGGGCAACTCCCACAAAATGGCACTATAGGCCCCGACCCCTTTCTTTACACTCGCCGACCCATCGAAACTCAAAACCATTAGTTCCTCCGTGGGTCCCACTGTTGGCGGCGGCAACACGATAGTTTGTCGAGGCTGCTTCCGAGGTGCGATCGCTATCAGTGCTTCCTCCACTTCTGCCCTGGGGGTAATGCTGGCAGCCAATGCGCCCAGAATTTCCTCTTCCCCCTTAGTACACTTAATAACTTCGAGGGACCACTGAGACAACAAAGCCGCCCATCTCCCCAGCCGGCCATCAATCCCATTCGCCGTCAGGAGCCATGATAAGGTCGACCGTCTGGATAGTACTTTGATAGGCCGAGACACCAGCATAGTATAACACACATCCAAGATCCGTAATAGAGCCAGAACTTCCTTATCCACCAACCCATAATTAACTTCATTAACTTTCAAGGCCCGGCTGGTGAAGGTCACGGGACAGTACACTCCATCATGATCTTGCACGAGAGCGGCCGAGATGGCCCACTTGTTAGCGTAGATGATGACCACCGGAGTCTTATTAACATCGAAATGTTTCAAGACCGGTGTGGTCGCCATCTTCGCCTTTAGCATGCCAAAAGCCACCATCGCTCGGGTCATATGGTCGTCCGGGCCGGCCGCGCCGGGGTCCGGCGGCCGGTCGCTTGTCTGGGCAGACAAGGGCGCTTCCCCATTCGCTGAAATACCCGAGAAGGGCGCTTCCTCATTGGCTGAAATACTCGCCAAGGGCGCTTCCCCATTGGCTGAACTATCCGAAAAGGGCGCTTCCCTATTGGCTGAAATAACTGAAAAGGGCGCTTCCTCATTGGCTGAAATTGCCGGCCCGGCCCGCGTCTCCGCTTGCCTATCCTGCTCTCTCAGCTTATGGTAATCCACCTCCCGCAACTCGTACAAGACCGCCGCATAGACTGCAAAATCCTCGATGAACCGACTGTAATAATTCAGGCTGCCCAAAAAGGATTGCATAGCCTTTAGGGATCGCGGGAAAGGCAGATTACTCAAGGACTCCAAATCCTTCGGGTTAGCCTCCAATCCGGCAATCGACACTTGATGACCCAGATAGGTTACCTTAGTCTTTCCCCAGAAACTCTTAACCACACTAATCGAAAGATTCCACTTTTCACACGTAACCATCAGTTTCTCCACTTTGTCACACAATAAATCCCAGGTAGTTGCCGTAACGAGAATGTCATCAATGTAAGACCGCCGCCCCAAAACTGAAGGTTTTGGGTCGGGGTCCGGGTCACCTTCGGCAAACACATCTCCGACCAGAGCCGGATCTTGATCCGCCTTGATCTTGAAGTGTCCGTACAGCGCGTTATCTATCAACCGTTGATAAATCTGCGGAGCATTCTTCAGACCGAACGGCATCCGGTTCCACTCGAACAACCCGAAAGGCGTCACGAATGCAGAGATCTCCCGTGCACGATCGGTCATAGAGACCACCCAGAATCCACTGGCCATGTCCAATGAGCAATACCACAAAACTTTATCCAAGTCCTCCAGCAGGTCGTTTATCAGCGGCATCGGATAAATCATCAGCTTAGTCAGCCGGTTCACCAGCCGGTAATCGATGCACAACCTTATATCCACCCCATTCTTCTTAATGATAATTACGATGGGCGAAGCCCATGGCGAGGTGGACGGCTGAATTATCTTGGTGGCTAGCAAACCCTTGATAAGCTCTGACAGCTTTTCCCGATATTGGGGGGCGACTCTTCGGCATCTCTGTGCTACCGGCTTGGCACCTCCCACATCGATATCACAAACCGCCCCATGGGCAGCCGGAGGAAGTGCGTTCCCTGGTCCAATCAACAGATGTCGTCTTTTCCATATAATATCCTTCAATCTGCTGATCTCCTCCGGGGTGTTCACATCCGGGTCTCCCACTTGTAGATCGTCGATAGTGACTGCTGGGGGGCAGGGGGTCACCTCAGGTAGCACCGCCATCTGTTCTTCCATGCCTTCAACATATAGTTCGCCCCCTTCATGAATGCAGACTTGATCGGCTTCGGCCGCTTCCGATTCTGCTCGGCCGGCTGGGCCGATCCGCATTCGGCTTTCCGAATTCTGCTCGGCCGGCTGGGCCGATCCGCATTCACTTCGGTCGTCACAACCGTCATCGGGGCTGACCGTATATGCAACTCTGCTTGGTCCTTTCTCCCGACTCTGTCGTTCGTCCGTCTCCCTCCGAGTGGGCAAAACCAGTTCCGCGATCGGGGCGTAGCTTCGGTCAATACGTTCAGCCGGATCCGGCGACGGCCGGTTCCGCGTCAATATTTTAGTAGGGGTCCGGTACTCAGGCTTATCCACCATCGGAGTCTGGTCCTCTTCTAACTCTTCCTCTTCGCTGACCAGATCGGTGGTTGCCTGAAAAGCCAGGTTTTGCCACTCGATATAGCGTCTTGAGCCAACAGTGACATAGCCCGGCCGGCGGGGCACTTTATCCTCGGCCAGCCACATTCCAATAATCACATCTTCATGCAAGGTGAGGGGTTTTTCAGAGATGTTGGTCACGCTTATGAAGTTGAGATGACCACTCCCTTTAACCACAGATGGTACCCAGCACTCGCCCCTTGTCAGCCATAACTTACTCCGTCGGTCGTGCGGCCGTAACATTACTTCCACCGCCTTTCCCACTGGCACCGTTACAAACTGACCTAGCTTGAGGAACTGGACGTAGGCGCCATATAAGGGCCGCCGGCCGGCCAGCTGGATCTGTACCTCGTCCGGCAACGTCAATGTTCCATGCGATAAGTCCAGCCGTATACCGGCCGGGACCATAAAATCCATGCCCAAAATTGCATCCTGCCCGGCCAACTTGCCTACCCAGGCGGTAAAGTAATATACCAACGACCCAGCTAACGTAATCTTGACTCTTGTCCTTCCTTGGGTCATGTACGAACTCTCTCCAATGCCTATACATTCCTGCCGCTTCGTCTCGTCTATCTCACACCCCACCTTACGAGCAAAGGTGGTGTCTACGATAGACACTTCTGCGCCAGAATCGAACAACATGGTAGCTTTCTGGTTATTGATTTTTCCATCCGCCTTGGCCTGCTTGAACCATTTATCCGGCGAGTGATACTTCCAATAACCTCGCGACTCGCCAGGTAACAAGTTCAATTCCATTCGCACTTCAGACCGGGAATACTCATCCGTCCGTATACTGCTCACCAGGAAGGGGTCAGCCGTACCGGCCGGGGACCGGGTGACGTAATCGTCAAACTTACATGTATTGTCGGTTATCCTTTGCTTTGCTTCTTGATTATCCTCCTTACCGACATATGCATAGATACTAACACTAGACCGCTCGGCTCGAACCAGATTCCAACCTGGCGAGCGATCTAGTTTAACATCTTTTCCGCTCCGGGCGGCAACATTCCAGCATGCTTGGTCGGGACGTACCACTTCTTCAACAGGTTGTAAAATTCTTCCATTGGGCACAGTCCCGCCTCATGCACCTCCCCGCAAGCCTTACACGTGAACAGGCAGTGTTCCGCCGGGTGTCCCTTCCTCTCGCACTTCTTGCACGTCAGCCGCTTCCAGCAGCTCCGGTCGTCATGCTTGATGGACCCACAGTGGGTACACTTGCGCTTAGGGTAATCCTGGTCAGCTCGAGCCGGAAAACTCTTCGACTGACCAGAATCAGCTGGCAGCCTGGACGGCTGACTGGCTTCTGCCGAGAAAAGGTACCGATACTGTTCCTCCTCAGACTCGCCCCCAGATCGCTGATACTCCTCTTCCGAGCTAGTCGCGTCTGACTCTCGGGCGACCATGCGGACGGCTCGGGCCGTCCTGGTAGATGGCGGCCGGCCTCCTTGATCCGCGTTAAATCGGGACTTGAAACGGCCGGTTCCAACTGCCGCCTTGGGGCCTTGCTTCTTCGCCCTTAGGTACGTGCGCAACGTCACTTCCAGCTCCGTCGTATTCTTCACCCTCAGTAACGCCAGCTGGTTTGCCAGCTCCCGATCGTCCAACGTGCTGATGAACAGTTCCACGTGTTCGCGGGCAGCTTCCGACCGGCTGGTATCTTCTTTAACGGGAATACCAGCTCTCATGCCAGCGACATTCAAACGATGGAGATACTCCAGGGGGGTCTCATCCGGTCGCTTCTTGGAGTGGAAATATTGTCGCGCCGCTGACATTCCAGCTCCGCAGTATTGCTCCTCGAACGCACCGGCCAATCCCCTCCAATTTCCTCGGGTTTCCCGGCTGAGTTGTTGGATCCAGTGTTTCGCCGGGCCCTTCATCAAATCCCCGAAGATCAGGCATTTCTCATAGTCCGACGTCCGGTCTCTGAGAAATGCCGACTTCGTCTTGCTCAACCATCCTCGGCCTGGTCCACGTCCGCGTCGCGTCCGGTGAAGTCTTTCAGCTCGGACGTGGCCGACATTCGCACCCTCGTGATCGCTCCCGAATCCGCGTCAAACGCTTGGGCCGAAGCCATATGGGCTTGGCGGGACATCCCCAGATCCAGGTCATCCGGATCGTAATGGTACTTGGCCGACCTGACGGATTCCATATCCACGTTGCTGAGAGACAGCTTCCTGTTCGTTGGCCGACGTCCGGTCCGGCGACCTGTCTGACGGCTCGGCGGGGCGGCATGGGGTTCACTTTGCTTGGACCGCACCGACTCCATATCTTCATCACTCGGCTCCCTCGCATAGTACTGGACTGGTTCGGGGGGCTGTGTTCCACGACGAGCAGGCTGGTCCGGTGACTTCGGACTGCCGCGGCTGGCGCTCAGCCGACGTTGCTCTTCCAAGTATCGCTCCATCATCGCCGAAAACATGTTTTGCAGGTGATCCGGCACCTGAGGAGCGACTTGAGGGGCGGCTTGAGGGGCGACTTGAGGGGCGGCTTGAGGGGCAGCTGGGCTGCTAGATTGGAATTCTTTCTTAATCCGCCCATCCGCGTCCTCGTCTTCCTTCTTCGGTTCTGGATCCGCCGTCGCTGTCCGCCAGGCCCGTACGCTGTACGGGCCGGCGTCCTTCCGCTCGGGCGTACCCGGATCCTCACGTCCTCCAAGTCTCACGGCTGTCGCCACACGTGCTGCTCCCCTTGGGCCAAGCGTCATGCGAGTGATACCCACCGATGAATCCGATGAGTCCGCTTCCGAAGGGGCAGACTCGTACTGCGAAGAGCCTGAGTGTATACCGGCCGGTTTGCTTGTCGCCGGCGGCGTGGACGGCGCCACTCCAGTCGTAGCTGTCATCTTTTTCGACGGCGGTGAGCAACCCACTAGCGGTACCAAACGGTCATGCAGGGCGCTGGACGCCCCCTTCAACTTGTCCATCTTCAGATCAAACA
>MIQA02020601.1:0-29550 GCA_001887855.2 Sclerospora graminicola
GAATAATCGATCGGCCAGCTAAAACCAATAACAATGAAGGGCGAATCCAAATGTGTATCCACAGAAGGCCAAATGTCACCACTTCCCAATACTTGATACCGTGTTCAAAACACGGGCGACTTGAGGTGAGTATACAAAGTCGCCGCGACTCCCGGTCAGGGGACTTCCGGTGGGTTAACTTAACCTTTCCCCGGGCAAACCAATAACAGCAAGAGGGGACCTTGTTAGCCCTCTGCCGTGAACCAATAAAGCGACTTGCGTCTAAGAAAGCGAAACGTATACTGATTTATCCTATGTCCAATACTCCCTTTGTGTAACCTACCTCAAATAACACGCCTGACCAGTCATGTACCTTACCCACGCACCCCGGCTAACTCCGACTCTGTGTACCGGTACGGCCGGTACACCAACCCCAAATGGTACCAACCCGGCCGGTACACTGAACCCATATGGTACCAGTCCGAATGGTACATGGTACCCGACCGGCTCGGCTGGATAGCCACCCATCCGCGCCCCTCGGCCGCTGACGCTAGCAGTCCCTTGGCAGCCCTTCATACGATCCCGGTGCATACTCTTTCCACTAGAACAATCCTCCTCTTCCGGGCTCCTTCCACCCCATCCTTACGAACAGTCCGCCATCTTGGCCGTCCGCCATCCGCGCCTCGGCCGTCCAACCTCCATAATCCTTCCGTCTGCTCAGCTCGCTTATCCGACTATCCTCGCCCCTTGTCAGGTCTGGCGACTTGGTTTCCAGCCAGGCGCCACCTGGCCGCTGGTAGACCTCATCGGCGGCGACCATCCGGCGCCTACACCCTTGGCCCTCATTTCCACCAATCAGGATGCGCCCTTTGGAAAGTGCCTTACATTATTTTATAAGTCACTTCACCACAGCCGCCCCTGAGTCGCGACACGGCCGCACAACGGTCGGGACACGATCTCACTCGAACTTACTTGACCCGATACCGCTCATCCATGCCTCGCTTTGGTACGTCATCCCACCACTTTATAACATCTCCATGGACTCCGTCGGTCTCCACACTGACTAGCCTGCATGTCCACCAATACTGACATTGTCTTGACTAATCACCAGTCTTGCAAATCGACAAAGCCAACGTCTGCCGTCTTGTTCTCGTGGACGACGACTCGCCTGCCAGCGGAGTGGAGGTCGCACAACCGCCGAAATCATCTCGCACTCCCGATCTGGTGCTGTCGCCCGCTGACGCCGAGGCCGCGCTCCGCGTTCACGGCCAAGCCTGCGGCGAACGGGACAACCTGAAGGCCGTCGTCTCTTCCCTTCGGGAGGAGCTTCGATCCTGTCAGGACAACTATGAGTCTCTGTTACACTCCAACACTTCTTGCGCGATGTTGGATCGTCTGAACCTCCGGGTCGCCGAACTGAAACTTGGTCGTAAAGCAGCGGAGGATGAGGTGACCCGCCTCAGGGCCATTGTAGGTCAACTCACGGACGCTCTACAACGAGCGGCCGCGCCATCCACCCCGATCTCCGAGACAGCGGGGATGGAAAAGAGGCTGGACATGTTGACCGCCCAGGTGGATGACTTGGAGCAGATTCAGGCCGACTTGGTTCGGCAACTTGCCGCTGCCAACCGCCGGGCTGACGAAGCCGCCGCTCGGGGCCCATCTCCGGAAGTAATCGATCTCCGGAAACAAGTGGCCGATCTCAAGAACCAAGTCACCATCCTGACAGGAGAGCGTAACCGCCTCCGCATGTTGGAAGACGTCGTTGAACCTCTCCGGTCTGCTAATCAGGAACTGGTCCAACGATCCAAGCTTCAGCGTGAGTGCCTCGTCTCTTCTTACGCGATGGCCCAGTTGCTTACAGTTTTTATTTTCTTGTCACTCCGCAGTTCAACAGTTAGAAGAGCTGAAACAGCAATCCGCCAAAATTCCGGACATGTCTCGGGAGCTTACGCATCTTCGTACTCGGCTCTGCCAGGTGTCCCAAGACCTGGATAAGGTGCGGGACAACCGCGACCACCTGCGCGACTCCCACGCCCAGGCCCTTCGCCAAATCACGGATCTGGAGCGGCAGTAGCAAGAAGCCACTTCTCGGCAACAGGAGTTGCGTTCTGAGCTGTACCGGGCCCGCCAGGAGAATTCCGACGCCCATACCATACTGGCTCGGGCGGACCGTGTTTGTCATGCCATGCTGGATAAAGAGGATCGTTTCAGGTCCTTATTGTGTGGACTCCAAAACCAGCTCGAGGCAACTCAGAGCCAAGCCGCTCCCCTTTTTCGAGCTCCTCCCGAAGTACGGGAATCCGTCTTGTCTGTCTTGGGAATGGTGGGTCAGTGGAAGACCTCTCCGCCGAACCCAACCCCATTGCCTGCCGCAGCGGGGTCGGAACCTGAGGAACCTCCCGCCGTCTCCGACTCGCCCCTTGCCAGTCCCAACTCTTCGTCCGCCCCGGCAGGATCGCAGGGGCAAAAACGTCCGGCCGGCTCCAGCCCCTCTTTGGCTGATGCCAGTCCGCCTAAGAAGAGGAAGCAGAGCGAATCCCCACCCTCGCGCCAATGTTCTCCAGACAAGTCGGACGGCGGGGAAGAGCCCGGGTCGGAGAGCGAGGACGGCCTGTTCGCGGAGCGGTCCCCTCTTCCATCCCCTCAATACACTCCCGGTAGAACCGGTCTCACTCCTAGTTCCAACTCTGAAGAGGACTCGGAGTCAGAAGCGGCCGCGCCCTCTTCTGAGTCGGCGGTCGCGCCCCCTTCTGGGTCAGCGGCCGCGCCCTCTTCTGAGTCGGCGGTCGCGCCCCCTTCTGAGTCAGCGGCCGCGCCCTCTTCTGAGTCGGCGGTCGCGCCCCCTTCTGAGTCAGCGGCTGCGCCCTCTTCTGAGCCGGCGGTCGCGCCCCCTTCTTCTTCTTCGGACTCGGGACCATCCTCCCCTTCGGTTATCTATGACGATGACGAAGAAGACGAGGATTACGAGAATCAGCAAGTCAACGTTGCATTACTCCGTTCTCGCTCGGATACCCGTCGCCGCCCTTCCCGCTCCGGTAAGCGGACGACGAGCCCAGTGGGATCCGATCAAATCATAGATCTGCAGACTCCGCCGCCGGCAGGATTTGGTTCCGGGGAGCATGACCCGTCTGACCCATCCTTGCCTCCCAGCATTGTCGACGTCCCGGCTGCTCCGGTCGCGCGTAACTCGCGTTCCGCCAGAGTGGCCGAGGAGAAAGTGGAGGACAACGACGATGACATCCCGGATCAGTGGTTGACCTCTCCCGACCTGGGTGACCCAGAGGAACCTCTTCCCCAGTCTTCGGCCAGACAACGACGCTCAACCTCGGCCGGGTCGCGTACCACACGCCGACCTCAGCGACCGGCCGCCAAGTCTAGAGTCCGGAGGAGTACTCCTACTCTTGCGCCCTCTTTTCCCAAAATTCCGCTTCTATGGTTACCGGAAGGGCGTTTCCCCAGTGGGGCGGATCGGTCTGCCATACTGCCTTGGGCAGTCGAGCAACTGGGCAATACCAGCCTGGCTGATATCTCCAGTTCCCAACTTGCTCAATCTCTGTCCCGTCCGCATCTCTGGTTATTCCCACGATTTTATAAGGCACCGTCAAAGACTTGGGACCCTAACCTGATGAAGTCGGGCGCCATCGACACACCCGAGCCCTGGAAAATCTTGCACACCGAGATGCCGGATATGGGGCTTCCATCCTATCCATGGTTCATGGAATTCAAAGCGAGACTTCATGATTTCACCGTGACTCACGCTTGGGCCATCTGGGAATCTACCCACTTCCTGTACATCTCGGCCGAGGACAAGCGAGCGGACGAGTCCCTCCGCAGGTACTCCCTTGCCCGCAAGAATCGTCGGGGGCGAGCTTCCGAAGCGTGGGTCCGTCTGTGCGCGTTCATCATGGCGGGTATCCGGGATGGTGAATGTGACTTGGACCTGTTTCTCTTCCCGTTCATGCTCCATCTGCCAAACCGCCGGAGTGGATGTGCAGCGGAAGGAGGGACGTGGTATTCCGGCCTAGATGCGTTGGATCAGACCACCTCTCTTTCTCAATCTTTGGCGGCCATCGACCGGCAAGATCCTTGGCGCAATCAATACCGCGCACGGCCCTCCGACCACCCTGGGTTTCGCGTGACTCGGCTCCGAGGCAAGTATAATCGTCGACGGGGATGAGTAGTCGGACTTGCTTTAATTCTTCTATTTCTCTCAGTTTTCCTTTTTTTAATATATCCATCCGTTCCTCTTCCGTTCCCACTCCAAACATTCACTGTTGACTACTAACCGTGGTTAGCCTCGCCAGGCCTGCTCGGGGTCCGCCTAGAGGGACCTTTTATTGCTGCAGGGTACTTCCTGGTTTGATCGGGCGTGGACGTCCTGTTCCCAGTCGCGGTCGTTATATTCTTTTTCCCCGGGCCGGCTGGATTCGGGCGAGGGACCCTCGTCGCTGGCGGCCGGTTTGATTATCTCCAATAGTTTGTTCATCTCCGCCAATTCGTCCAACAATTCTGGATCCGAGACGGTGAGTCCGGTCTGATCTCGCATGGCCAAGGTGGCCAGATGGTCTGCGCTGTTATTCCAGTCTCGTTTGACGTGCAGCAATTCGTGCTCCGGCCACTTCCGCAAGGAGGACATAACTCGATCATTTAACAGTCTCAGCCGCGGCGCCTTGCAATCTATCTCTCCGGTGATTTGCCGGATCACTAGGTTGGAATCACCGCATATGATGATCCGCCCCTGTGTCCGGCCAGCCAACAGATCTAGGGAAAGCAGCAGTCCTCTATACTCCGCTTCATTCACCGTGATGCCAGGCGTGAAATCCGAGGCGGCCGCGATCGCCTTCCATTCGGGCAGCTTCCACAAAATGGCACTATAGGCCCCGACCCCTTTCTTTACACTTGCCGACCCATCGAAACTCAAAACCATTAGTTCCTCCGTGGGTCCCACTGTTGGCGGCGGCAACACGATAGCTTGTCGAGGCTGCTTCCGAGGTGCGATCGCTATCAGTGCTTCCTCTACTTCTGCCCTGGGGGTAATGCTGGCAGCCAGTGTGCCCAGTATTTCCTCTTCCCCTTTAGTACACTTAATAACTTCGAGGGACCACTGAGACAACAGAGCCGCCCATCTGCCCAGCCGGCCGTCAATTCCATTCGCCGTCAGGAGCCACGATAGGGTCGACCGTCTAGATAGTACCTTGATAGGTCGAGAGACCAGCATCGTATAACACACATCTAAGATCCGTAATAGAGCCAGAACTTCTTTATCCACCGATCCGTAATTAACTTCATTAACTTTCAGGGTCCGGCTGGTGAAGGTCACGGGACAGTACACTTCATCATGATCCTGCACGAGAGCGGCCGAGATGGCCCACTTGTTAGCGTAGATGATGACCACCGGAGTCTTATTAACATCGAAATGTTTCAGGACCGGTGTGGTCGCCATCTTCGCCTTTAACATGCCAAAAGCCACCATCGCTCGGGTCATATGGTCGTCCGGGCCGGCCGCGCCGGGGTCCGGCGGCCGGTCGCTTGTCTGGGCAGACAAGGGCGCTTCCCCATTGGCTGAACTACCCGAAAAGGGCGCTTCCCCATTGGCTGAATTACCCGAAAAGGGCGCTTCCCCATTGGCTGAAATAACCGACCCGGCCTGCGTCTCCGCTTGCCTATCCTGCTCTCTCAACTTATGGTAATCCACCTCCCGCAACTCATACAAGACCGCCGCATAGACTGCAAAATCCTCGATGAACCGACTGTAATAATTTAGGCTGCCCAAAAAGGATTGCATAGCCTTTAGGGATCGCGGGAAAGGCAGATTACTCAAGGACTCCAAATCCTTCGGGTTAGCCTCCAATCCGGCAATCGACACTTGATGACCCAGATAGGTTACCTTAGTCTTTCCCCAGAAACTCTTAACCACACTAATCGAAAGATTCCACTTTTCACATGTAACCATCAGTTTCTCCACTTTGTCACACAATACATCCCAGGTAGTCGCCGTAACGAGAATGTCATCAATGTAAGACCGCCGCCCCAAAACTGAAGGTTTTGGGTCGGGGTCCGGGTCCCCTTCGGCAAACACATCCCCGACCAGAGCCGGATCTTGATCCGCCTTGATCTTGAAGTGTCCATACAGCGCGTTATCTATCAGCCGTTGATAAATCTGCGGAGCATTCTTCAGACCGAACGGCATCCGGTTCCACTCGAACAACCCGAAAGGCGTCACGAATGCAGAGATCTCCCGTGCACGGTCGGTCATAGAGACCACCCAGAATCCACTGGCCATGTCCAATGAGCAATACCACAAAACTTTATCCAGGTCCTCCAGCAGGTCGTTTATCAGCGGCATCGGATAAATCATCAGCTTAGTTAGCCGGTTCACCAGCCGGTAATCGATGCACAACCTTATGTCCACCCCATTCTTCTTAATGATAATTACAATGGGCGAAGCCCATGGCGAGGTGGACGGCTGAATTATCTTGGTGGCCAGCAAACCCTTGATAAGCTCTGACAACTTTTCCCGATATTGGGGGGCGACTCTTCGGCATCTCTGTGCTACCGGCTTGGCACCTCCCACATCAATATCACATACCGCCCCATGGGCGGCCGGAGGAAGTGCGTTCCCTGGTCCAATCAACAGATGTCGTCTTTTCCATATAATATCCTTCAATCTGCTGATCTCCTCCGGGGTGTTCACATCCGGGTCTCCCACTTGTAGATCGTCGATAGTGACTGCTGGGGGGCAGGGGATCACTTCCGTAGCAGCGCCATCTGTTCTTCCATGCCTTCAACATATAGTTCGCCCCCTTCATGAATGCAGACTTGATCGGCTTCGGCCGCTTCGGGATTCTGCTCGGCCGGCTGGGCCGATCCGCATTCGGCTATTTCCGAATTCTGCTCAGCCGGCTGGGCCGATCCGCATTCGGCTATTTCCGAATTCTGCTCGGCCGGCTGGGCCGATCCGCTTTCACTTCGGTCGTCACAACCGTCATCGGGGCTGACCGTATATACAACTCTGCTTGGTTCTTTCTCCCGACTCTGTCGTTCGTCTGTCTCCTTCCGAGTGGGCAAAACCAGTTCCGCGATCGGGGCGTAGCTTCGGTCCATGCATTCAGCCGGATCCGGCGACGGCCGGTTCCGCGTCAATATTTTAGAAGGGGTCCGGTACTCAGGTTTACCCACCATCGGAGTCTGGTCATCTTCTAATTCTTCCTCTTCGCTGACCAGATCGGTGGTTGCCTGAAAAGCCAGGTTTTGCCACTCGATATAGCGTCTTGAGCCAACAGTGACATAGCCTGCACTTTATCCTCGGCCAGCCACATTCCAATGATCACATCTTCATGCAAGGTGAGGGGTTTTTCAGAGATGTTGGTCACGCTTATGAAGTTGAGGTGACCACTCCCTTTAACCACAGATGGTACCCAGCACTCGCCCCTTGTCAGCCATAACTTACTCCGTCGGTCGTGCGGTCGTAACATTACTTCCACCGCCTTTCCCACTGGCACCGTTACGAACTGACCTAGCTTGAGGAACTGGACGTAGGCGCCATATAAGGGCCGCCGGCCGGCCAGCTGGATCTGTACCTCGTCCGGCAACGTCAATGTTCCATGCGATAAGTCCAGCCGAATACCGGCCGGGGCCATACAATCCATGCCCAAAATTGCATCCTGCCCGGACAGCTTGCCTACCCAGGCGGTAAAGTAATATACCAGTGACCCAGCTAACGTAATCTTGACTCTTGTCCTTCCTTGGGTCATATACGAACTCTCTCCAATGCCTATACATTCCTGCCGCTTCGTCTCGTCTATCTCACCTCCCACCTTACGAGCAAAGGTGGTGTCTACGATAGACACTTCTGCGCCAGAATCGAACAACATGGTCGCTTTCTGGTTATTGATTTTTCCATCCGCCTTGGCTTGCTTGAACCATTTATCCGGCGAGTGATACTTCCAATAACCTCGCGACTCGCCAGGTAACAAGTTCAATTCCATTCGCACTTCAGACCGGGAATACTCATCCGTCCGTATACTGCTCACCAGGGAGGGGTCAGCCGTACCGGCCGGGGACCGGGTGACGTAATCGTCAAACTTACATGTATTGTCGGTTATCCTTTGCTTTGCTTCTTGATTATCCTCTTTACAGACATATGCATAGATACTAACACTAGACCGCTCGGCTCGAACCAGATTCCAACCTGGCGAGCGATCTAGTTTAACATCTTTTCCGCTCCGGGCGGCAACATTCCAGCATGCTTGGTCGGGACGTACCACTTCTTCAACAGGTTGTAAAATTCCTCCATTGGGCACAGTCCCGCCTCATGCACCTCTCCGCAAGCCTTACACGTGAACAGGCAGTGTTCCGCCGGGTGTCCCTTCCTCTCGCACTTCTTGCACGTCAGCCGCTTCCAGCAGCTCCGGTCGTCATGCTTGATGGACCCACAGTGGGTGCACTTGCGCCTAGGGTAATCCTGGTCAGCTCGAGCCGGAAAACTCTTCGACTGACCAGAATCGGCTGGCAGCCTGGACGGCTGACTGGCTTCTGCCGAGAAAAGGTACCGATACTGTTCCTCCTCAGACTCGCCCCCAGATCGCTGATACTCCTCTTCCGAGCTAGTCGCGTCTGACTCTCGGGCGACCATGCGGACGGCTCGGGCCGTCCTGGTAGATGGCGGCCGGCCTCCTTGATCCGCGTTAAATCGGGACTTGAAACGGCCGGTTCCAACTGCCGCCTTGGGGCCTTGCTTCTTCGCCCTTAGGTACGTGCGCAACGTCACTTCCAGCTCCGTCGTATTCTTCACCCCCAGTAACGCCAGCTGGTTTGCCAGCTCCCGATCGTCCAACGTGCTGATGAACAGTTCCACGTGTTCGCGGGCAGCTTCCGACCGGCTGGTATCTTCTTTAACGGGAATACCAGCTCTCATGCCAGCGACATTCAAACGATGGAGATACTCCAGGGGGGTCTCATCCGGTCGCTTCTTGGAGTGGAAATATTGTCGCGCCGCTGACATTCCAGCTCCGCAGTATTGCTCCTCGAACGCACCGGCCAATCCCCTCCAATTTCCTCGGGTTTCCCGGCTGAGCTGTTGGATCCAGTGTTTCGCTGGTCCCTTCATCAGATCCCCGAAGATCAGGCATTTCTCATAGTCCGACGTTCGGTCTCTGAGAAATGCCGACTTCGTCTTGCTCAACCATCCTCGGGCCTGGTCCATGTCCGCGTCGCGTCCGGTGAAGTCTTTCAGCTCGGACGTGGCCGACATTCGCACCCTCGTGATCGCTCCTGAATCCGCGTCAAACGCTTGGGCCGAAGCCATATTGGCTTGGCGGGACATCCCCAGATCCAGATCATCCGGATCGTAATGGTACTTGGCCGACCTGACGGATTCCATATCCACGTCGCTGAGAGACAGCTTCCTGTTCGTTGGCCGACGTCCGGTCCGGCGACCTGTCTGACGGCTCGGCGGGGCGGCATGGGGTTCACTTTGCTTGGACCGCACCGACTCCATATCTTCATCACTCGGCTCCCTCGCATAGTACTGGACTGGTTCGGGGGCCTGTGTTCCACGACGAGCAGGCTGGTCCGGTGACTTCGGACTGCCGCGGCTGGCGCTCAGCCGACGTTGCTCTTCCAAATATCGCTCCATCATCGCCGAGAACATGTTTTGCAGGTGATCCGGCACCTGAGGAGCGACTTGAGGGGCGACTTGAGGGGCGGCTTGAGGGGCGACTTGAGGGGCGGCCGGGCTGCCAGATTGGCATTCCTTCTTAACCCGTCCATCCGCGTCTTCGTCTTCCTCTTTCGGTTCTGGATCCGCCGTCGCTGTCCGCCAGGCCTGTACGCTGTACTGGCCGGCGTTCTTCCGCTCGGGCGTACCCGGATCCTCACGTCCTCCAAGTTTCATGGCTGTCGCCACACGCGCTGCTCCCCTTGGGCCAAGCGTCATGCGAGTGATACCCACCGATGAATCCGATGAGTCCGCTTCCGAAGGGGCAGACTCGTACTGCGAAGAGCCTGAGTGTATACCGGCCGGTTTGCTTGTCGCCGGCGGCGTGGACGGCGCCACTCCAGTCGTAGCTGTCATCTTTTTCGACGGCGGCGAGCAACCCACTAGCGGTACCAAGTGGTCGTGCAGGGCGCTGGACGCTTCCTTCAACTTGTCCATCTTCAGATCAAACAACTCGTTCGGATCAAACACGCCGGTGTTGATGCCGGCTTGTTTGAGTTGGTCGAATAGTCCTCTAATGAGGGACACGTGGCCGTCTGAGAGAGTTGGGGGAGAGACGGGACCTTTCAATCCGCCTATGATCTTCGGCCGTGTTATTTTTAGTACCTTGTCCGTCCGCAAGAATTGCCCCAACTCGTGAAGATGGAAAGCACGCTCCAAGTCGACATCCGTCGATAGGCCGTCCTGCTTCTCTTCTTCCTCTTCGAATCGCGGTTTGCCTTTGTAAGTCGAATAGTCCAATTCCTGCCAATCCGGTTTCTTTAGGGGTAGGGGGGCCAGATCGCGACTTGGTCCCGATCCGGCCGGCTTCCCACTCCGGTCGTATCCGACTTCCGTTTTTTCTTCCTTTATCTTTTCTTTTATATCCAAAATATGCATTCGTTCGTTAGGATCATGGTCGGAACCATGATCCTTCCTCGGACTATGGTGACTTGCACCATAGTCCGATCCGGCTCCATCCGTGTAGCGGCCGGCACTGCCGTAGGTAGTACCATAATCCGCCCCCGGCGGAGCCTCTAGGGGAGTAACTTCTTCTTTAATGTCAACCTCGAACTCCCCCAATCCGAGGCGACCATCGCATCCTTCCATCTTCAGCAGCATTGGGGGCGATATGCCTTCCCCCAATGCACCCGACACAACATCGTCAACAAATTTGACAGGTTTAGGTCTTTCGCCCGCTAGGGACTCGCGGTGATATCCAGGGTCACCAAGAGATCCGGGCACGCGCACCATTGTGGTGTAGTCGCTCTCAGAAAATCTTCCTGAGACGCGAACACCCACGGGGGTCCCAGACGACTGACTACCGGAGGGGGTACTCCGTCCATCCGAGTCATGATCCGATCCGGCTTGAGGCCGGCTGGATCGGTCGCTTCCATCCGCTTGATCGCGACTGCTCGAATGTTGCATGTTAAAAGCTCACCTTGTGTACCCGTCAGTACTGGGTGGTTAGCTCTCTTGATGGACCCTAGGGCGAAAAGTGTAAATCCGTCCAATAGGGAGATGAAGTGTAGGACTAGGGGTAGCTCCTGGGCGGAAATCGTCACCGGGGAGCTCGTTGGGTAATATACTTGAACTTTGTATAGTGCCGGCTGGGCCGAGAATAGTCGATCGGCCAGCTAAACCAATAGGACACTTGAAGTTTGTATAGTACCGGCTGGACCGAGAATAATCGATCGGCCAGCTAAACCAATAACAATGAAGGGCGAATCCAAATGTGTATCCACAGAAGGCCAAATGTCACCACTTCCCAATACTTGATACCGTGTTCAAAACACGGGCGACTTGAGGTGAGTATACGAAGTCGCCGCGACTCCCGGTCAGGGGACTTCCGGTGGGTTAACTTAACCTTCCCCGGGCAAACCAATAACAGCAAGAGGGGACCTTGTTAGCCCTCTGCCGTGAACCAATAAAAGCGACTTGCGTCTAAGAAAGCGAAACGTATACTGATTTATCCTATGTCCAATACTCCCTTTGTGTAACCTACCTCAAATAACACGCCTGACCAGTCATGTATCTTACCCACGCAACCCGGCTAACTCCGACTCTGTGTACCGGTACGGCCGGTACACCAACCCCAAATGGTACCCACCCGGCCGGTACACTAACCCCAAATGGTACCAACCCGGCCGGTACACTGAACCCATATGGTACCAGTCCGAATGGTACATGGTACCCGACCGGCTCGGCCGGATAGCCACCCATCCGCGCCCCTCGGCCGCCGACGCTAGCAGTCCCTTGGAAGCCCTTCCTACGATCCCGGTGCATACTCTTTCCACTAGAACAATCCTCTTCTTCCGGGCTCCTTCCACTCCATCCTTACGAACAGCCCGCCATCTTGGCCGTCCGCCATCCGCGCCTCGGCCGTCAAACCTCCCTAGTCCTGCCGTCTGCTCAGCCCGCTTATCCGGCTATCCTCGCCCCTTGTCAGGTCTGCCGACGTGGTTTCTAGCCTGGCGCCACCTGGCCGCTGGTAGACCTCATCGGCGGCGACCATCCGGCGCCTACACCCTTGGCCCTCATTTCCACCAATCAGGATGCGCCCTTTGGAGAGTGCCTTACATTATTTTATAAGTCACTTCACCACAACACCACCGATAGCAAAACGAAACCTCGTTCAGACGGGAGCCCCAACGAATCAAGGCAAACACTCCACAATAAAACGACCCAAAATTGACAAAAAACTAGGACAACTGAAACGAGAGTGGCGAGCTTACACCGAGAGGTTATGGAAAACACAATACCGCGGAGTCAGAATGGAGACAATTAAAGGGTTATCGACTCATTTACCAAAGTCGAAGACAACATGGAAGCAAATTGAAGCATCAAAGTATCGTGCAAAAGGACACTTCACAGCGCGTAAACAAACTGCTTACCCGGAACACAACATACGACGCAGAAATGACACAAGTTGCGAACATACAACTGAGCACGAATCAATGGATACAAGAAGAAAACGAATGCAATTCGAGGCGCCAAAATATGATCGGACGAACCAATCATGAACGTATTTCGAATTAAGAGACGATCACACATAATGATGCACGTGAAGAACCCAAAGGGCAATACAACTCGAGAAAAAAAGGGGAATGCTAATGTCTGATCATGTCAACACGACTTCTCCCAGGTCACTATATAGGACAATCGCAGCCAATAATTCTCAGAAGAAGACCAACTCCTTAAACAGTCCAGTGGACAATAACATCTACGGAGAGAGCCAACAAATGAGGAACCCCAGCAAAAGCGATCAAGAGACAGCAACCCCATGGGAAACTCTGGGATCAAAATCCTAACATCAAGGCAGCAAATGAATCGGAACTAAAACCACCCAAGCTCTGAATCAGCTCGGTAACAACCATTGGCGGGCAGTCGGAGAAACTTAACAAAAGGGAAGATATGACGAAACGACACAACACCGTGAACTTGCATTAGCGTTGGAAATGCAATCAATTTCTATCGAAACGGATCCCCATGTGTCAACGGAACAGACAAGTCAAGATGGGATTGAGATCTCGGATGGTAAAGCGTCCCCAGGTGTGCGGGGAAAAAGATCTCAGTCGGTGGCGCAAACAAATGATGATATGGGTGGAAATGTGGATGAGTCGGTTGCGCTACAGATTGGATCTAACAATGGAGATAGCGATGAATCTGTAGCGGGACCGACTAAAGATGTTATGGATGGAAATGTGGACGAGTCGGTTGGTCTACAGATTGGATCTAACAATGGAGATATTGATGATTCTGTAGCGGTACCGACTAAAGATGATGAGGAAGATGATGTCCCAGCCACTCAGGTCCAGGCTCAAGACGATGTTGATAGCTGTGCTGACTTTGTTATTTCGAGTCCACCACGAGCACGTGGTCGACCGAAAATAAACTCAAAGGCAAAGCGAGATAAACAGAAGGCAAGTGCCCAGTATGCGAGAGAAACTTAGCATATGTACCACGACCAAGTCAGCCTTGCTACAATGCAGAGTATTATGTGCAGCGACGCAACATTCAGTACAGCGAAGAAGGTTGTCGAACGTTTTGGATTGTTTGAAATTAAGAAAGAGACCAAGCAACCGAGACCGTTTAAACTGGATGATCGAAGCAAAAACAAGCCGATGCCTGTAGAAGACCTGTCTCGTGTTCTACCGAAGTCAATGCTTCGAAATGTGCTTCGCAAATCGTTCGTCTACAAAGAGAAACCCCTGGCCTCGCAGAAAACCAAGTTGCGATCCAAGTACCGGAGATCGGAGTTTTCGACAGTTCGACTTTAAACTTAGTGGATGTAAAAATTGGTGAATCACTTGAACAAGTTTTCCAGATATCGAAACACATGGATATTGTACCAGCGCTAAAATCACTCCAACTTCAAACCGAGAAAGTACGTTGGTGTCATTTATTTGTTATGGTATTTTCTCACTTGGAGTCACTTATTTGTATTCAGGTCAATATTGTGGACTTTGCTGCAATTGAGCGACACCGCTCTTCATTTCGCTTTAGAAAGAATTTTCCAAGACAATAGCCGCGTGGTCGTAGTTTTGCCGTCACTCACTGGTGCTATCGGCGTGGATGATGTGGATGAAATGATACGAGTGATGCTTTCGAAGGACGGTACCGACTATGCTATTTTTCCGCTACTAGTCGGCAGCAACCACTGGTGTTGCGTATTTGCGCGCATGAGCACTCTAGAAATTTAATTTTACGATCCCATGACTTCCAGCCATGCGCAGGAGGCCTATCGTTTTGCACACGATAAACTACGCCAAATTCTTCCGACGAATGGACCTGCGCAGTACCGCATCCGCCGTCTCGAATCAGCAATCGGGGCACAATTGGATAATTACAACTGTGGAACTTACGTACTCGTTGCTGCCGAGTCTTTCGTTCATGGCAAAAATCCTGGCCCGCTGAATCAAGCAAGCTTGCAGTACTTTCGCTATCGATATTTGATGATGTGTTTGTAGTTTTCTACTCGAGATAAAAAATTAATATAAGCGTATCGTTTTTATCGATAAGGTTGCATATTTAATTGCTAACTATAATGCAACTTGCTAAGCTAGGTGTTCTGTTGATATGAGGATGGCGACTGAGTCAGGTAAAGCCATCCCTCTGCCTTGAGTCAACATAGCAATTTTAAACTTGCTTTGAGTATAAGAAAAAAATGACTTAGAGAATTTTGGCAACTGTTTACCTGCAAGCAATATTGGCGACAAAGTCAGGTGAAGCCCTCTCTCTGCCTTGACGCAACACAGCAATTTTTAACTTGATTTTATTGGCGAATGAGTCAGGTGAAGTCTCTCTCTGCCTTGAGGCAAGTCAGCAATTTTTAACTTGATTTTAGTATGACAAGAAAATGACATAGGAGTTTCTGGAAACTGTTTCGCCTAAATTCAAAAATTTCAAATTATATGCATCGAATGTATTGACACGTGGTTGGTTTGAAGAGGCTCCTGGCTTTCCTGCCAAGTCAGTATCCAGCTATACTTATAGTCGCGTTTTATGCAAGTTTGTACATTTACCGAATAATGGCTACCGATTCGGTCCAATCGGTAGCTAATGCACTTTCTCGTGTCCAAAAGAGGGGCCCCAGTCGGTAACAGCAACCAGTGCCAAGATGAAAAACCCATGCCGTCCTCGGTTCAAACATGGTTTTTACTTGGCTGATTTATCTTGAAATTTGTATGCTGCAAGTGTAGCTAATTTGCTTTTGCCCAGGGTTTGCCAGAATACCTATTTTCCATTAAATTAGGTAGATAGGTATTTCTACCTACTTTTAAGAGGCCTCAATCAAAACCTCATTTTTACCGATTTTAGGTCGATCTGGTCTCTGCAACACGCCGTAACTTTCCATGTTCCTGAATCATTTCGCTCTCACAAGAGTCAGCATTAGCCGTTCTCAACTCCGTTCTGCCTCTGTATGTTTCATCAGTCTGCCCATCTAATGTCTTTTTCGACTCTTGATCGTTTGTATCTGTTGAAAATGTTGGCTTCCTTGATATTGTAGAAAATGGAAATTTTCGATAGTTTTATCCAATATGAATTTAGGCTGTGACCTATTTTTGTATTATGGACTATTATTAGTAACGATCGATTATCAGAATAGCTTTTGTATCTTCTCAAAAGGATAGTTACGAAACTTACCTTTTGGGGTTGTGCTTGTAGCTAGGTACACGCAGGACTAGCAATAACACTTCTTAATACACTTACCAGCGTAGGAATTTTGCTCCACCATCCATCCGCTTGCCTGTTATAATATCGCTCGGCCGTTCCGCTTAGATAATGGCCTAATAAATCGACTTTAACTTCTTCAGTCCACATATAGCCGCATGCTGATTCCGCAATGGCTACTTGCCGGATGAAACGCGTCCCCCACTGCTTGAATCCTGCGCCCAATTCTCTGTATACTTCTGTTCCATCCAAAAACTCTGATAGACAGCTTGCAGTCCTTTGCCGATGACGTTGTAAAAAGTGGCGGGACGTTTTGTGCCGGAAATTTCATATCTGGCACATTTTGCGCATGAAATTTCACATCTGGATATCCACCGAGATTTCCAGCGGGTCCTTTGAAGTGTTCTTCCGCATATGACTTTTTCTCTGGATTGTTTTCCAAGGATGCCATCCGCATCTTCGTCCCCAGTCGCATTGAATTGTTGAAACCAAAATTCTCCATATCCACGTTATTCCGTGATTCCTCCAGCCGATCCATTCTGTCAGCGACTCGTTTCATTAAATCCAGCAATGTTTCGCCTTCCTTCTTGAGCTCCGTTTGCTTGTCTTCCAGATTTTCTTGTTTTACTTTGTCTTGACCCTTTGGGCTCATAACCTGTTGCATATTCTTGGTCTCCATAGTCACGACGCGATGGTAAGAAACTTGAGTCTTCAATAGCCGGTATTAATCAATAAATCCAAACAAACTTCCACAGGAACTTGCTTAAATGTAACGCATCATGAACAAGATGTTAAACGCTTTTCACACAAGTATAACGCCAGCCCAATCGATGAAACTTTTTACAAGCAAAAAACACCCGAAATGGAACTGGAACGAGTACTACCTGTATTTGGTAGCTATTTCCGAGGCGGTGGTCGGCAGTGAACCTCTGGTGGTGGATAACATTGTGCACTACGCTCCAGCGGAGCTGAAAACGATTCTAATGGCAAGGTACAACCACACCAGGACGGACTACCTACGGCAAGCCGAAAAAATATGCCAATTCGCACAGGCTGTAGAGAGCGATGCGAAACAAGGAAAAACTATGGAATTGAAACGGTAAATTACGTGGAAAATAAGTCAAAGGGATGGAAATGTCATGCCTGCGGTGAAGCCGGACATTTCCGGGCGAAATGCCAAAAACGAAAAGCAAAAAAGGTGGAATCTACGCTTGCGATTATCGACAGGAACACGTCTTTTGAAAGAAACAAGTGGATTCTCGACAGTGATGCGAGCATGCAGATTAAGAACGACGATTCATATTTTCGAGAATCGGAAAATGCAAATGGAAAATGTTTCCAGGCAGACGGAAAGACATTAAGCATTTCGAAAAAGGGTTGGGTTAAAATACAAGTGAATGTGGGATCGAAAACGCGAATAATCAGATTGGAAAACGTGTTTTTCGTGGAAAACTTGGCAAGAAACATACTGTCATACGGCCTGCTTGTGGAAAAAGGATGCGAGATGACACACATCGGCGGAAAACTGGTGATGAAGCACCGGGAAAGTGGACAAGCAATTTCGATGTGGAAATCACTAATAAAGTGTTCACAGTAAACGTAGAAGTCGAAAAAGATCATCAAAAGGTCAAAGAAACGGTGTATACAGTGCTGGAAGATAATGAAAGAGAAGTAAGTCGCGGAACTGATGTCCAAGAAGGGTCTTTAATGCATTTTCATGCAAGACTCGCACACCTGAATTACGACCCCATTGAACGGATGGCGAAAGATCCAAGTTTCGGGATCTCGCTTACGGATAAAACAAGACTAAATTGCCTTACTTGTGCGCAAGGCAAACAATCGAAGAATGCGAGGTCCAAGAAGGATAGTGGTGCAAACGCGCCTACAGATCGCATTGGTGGTGTGATATGTTCCGACTTAAAGGGACCTATCACACCAAGAGACCGATTTGGAAACAGATATTTAATTAATTTCGTGGATTTCAAGTCTAATTACGTGCGAGTGGTTTTGGCAAGAACGAAAGATGCTGCTGCGAAAATGTTCGAGCACTTTTTAGCATTTTTCGAACGACAATTCAACTGTAAAATTCACGTCCTAAGGACGGACGGCGGTGGTGAATATCGAAATCTGGCGTAATAAGGCAAATAAGCGAGGCGAATAACCAATCGGCAACGGAAAAGCAGAACGCATGCACCGAACCATAATGAATATGGCTCGGTGCATGATATTTTCGTGTGGTGTCAGCCTTGTTTTTTGGAGTGACGCGGTGCAATACGCCGCGTACATCATTAACCGAAGCCCGACGAATGGAAATCTCAAAAGAATGTCGCCTTTGGGAGCGCTGACAGGGAAGAAGCCGAACCTGGGAGAAATTGTCACTTTTGGCTCACCATTCTCGGTATACAGGAACCCGGGAAAGAACTCCTTGGCACACAGGTCACAGATTGGGTTAATCGTCGGGAAGAGCGAAGAAGTGAAAGGGTACAAGGTTTACCTGAAAAATGAGAGGAAAGTTGTGGTAACACAGCATATAAAAAACATTGAAACTCTTGACGAAACCCAAAACAGACTGGTGAATAAAACCATGGGAGAAAATGATGATCAAGAGGGAGAACTAAACCATGCCGACACTTCGGAGAAATTGAAGACGAAGATGACAAAAAAGCTGTGGCAGCGGGAGCGGCATCAGGCTCGCAGCACAGCAAGAAATGAAAATGAAGAGAAGACTGCCGACGAAGAAGAAACGAAGACTGAAAGTGGAGAAATTTGATCGTTAAATTTGGTTACGGAAGTGGGCCCAAAGTCTTTCAATCAAGCGATGAAAAGCAAAAATTCTGACAAGTGGAAGATAGTGATTGACGAAGAAATCGCGGCCTTGGAACAAAATGATGTGTGGAATGTGATTGTGCGACCTGAAAACTGTAGGCCCCTCCATACAAAATGGGTCTTCAAAACAAAATTGGATGAAAATGGTGACGTCGAGAGATGCAAGGCGAGACTCATTGCCTGTGGCAACGAACAGAGACTTGGAATCGCCTACACACTGACGTTTGCTGCAGTTATCGAAATGGGGACGGTGAAGGTGATCCTAGGACTGGCGTGCAAATGGGGTACAACCGCGAAACACGGGGATATCCCAAACGCGTATGTGAAGGCGCTCGAAAGAAGAGCACGATATTTTTCTATATATCTCGCAAGGCATGGATACTTCGAGCATAATTGAAAACGGCAAGCAAGTTTCGAATTTGGTGCTAAAGTTAAACAAGACTCTTTATGGACTAAAAAAACAAGAGGGGCGTCTTTGGAACAAGCTGCTTCACGCAAATTTATTGGAATTAGAATTCTCTCAAAGTTCGACGGATTTGTGTTTATACTTCAAGGCATCAGAAGGAGCTACTACTGTCGTGGGCGTGTACGTTGATGACCTGCTGGTAACAGGTACCAGCGATGATCTAGTGGATAATTTATTTGACGACATGAAGGTGCTTGAAATCAAGAATCTCGGGAAGGTAACGAAATTTCTTGGAATGCGAGTGGTCTACGATCAAGTTTACGGATACAATATCGGTCGACAAGAAACAATTGAGAGCGTCTTACGATATTTCAAGCTAACAGAAGCAAATCATATGAAGATACCTATCGGCGGCGAATATGAAGATCTCAATCTAAAAGAAGACGAGCTATTGTGTGAAAATAAGAAATCCGGGGAAGTTTCAATTAAGGAATTTCAATCTCTCGTCGGAAGCTTGCTTTGGATTTCAAGATGCACGCGACCTGACATAAGTTTTGCGGTGCACAAGGTCACCAGGCGCACACATGCACCGATATCAATTGATTGGAATTTAGCGAAGAAAATTGTACGCTATCTGAAGGGAACGAATGCATTAAAATTGCAAATGAAATCGAAGCCAAACGAAGATAATAGCGTGGAAATTTGCGGATATAGCGATGCAGACTACGCTGGAGCAAAGGACGAAAGAAAGAAAACTACGGGTGGCATTGTTACGATGGTGGAATGATCGTAAACTGGATCTGTAAGAAACAAGGTAGGGGGGGGGTCTCTGTCTACGATGGAAGCGGAGTTTTACGCTGTTTCGAAGGTGGTTGTGGAGATGCTCGCGTTTTTTAATTGCTGCAAGAAGTTGGAATTAAGATTAAGCGTCCTATGATCCTATTCATGGACAACCAAGCGGCTATAAATGCGTTGAGTGAAATGAAAGGAACGTCAAAAATGAAACATGTCGACATCAGAGTGAAATTTATTTCATCAAAATTTAAGGATGGAATTATTCAAGCTTGCTACGTGCCGACAAAAATTATGATGGCTGATTTGCTTACGAAGGCGCTTCCGCATCCATGATTGAAGGAGTTGCGAACTGCTTGCGGACTGGAATAGTCAATGGAAAATTCACATTGAGAAGGAGTGTTGAAAATGTTGGTTTCCGTGGTATTGTAGAAAATGGAAATTTTCGATAGTTTTATCCAATATGAATTTAGGCTGTGACCTATTTGAATTATGGATTATTATTAGTAACGATCGATTATCAGAATAGCTTTTGTCACTTCTCAAAAGGAAAGTTACGAAACTTACCTTTTGGGATTGTGCTTGTAGCTTTTGGGATTGTGCTTGTTTGTCACTTCTCAAAAGGAAAGTTACGAAACTTACCTTTTGGGATTGTGCTTGTACACGCAGGACTAGCGATAACACTTCTTAATACACTTACATTTAAGCAAGTTCCTGTGGAAGTTTGTTTGGATTTATTGATTAATACCGGCTATTGAAGACTCAAGTTTCTTACCATCGCGTCGTGACTATGGAGACCAAGAATATGCAACAGTATCTTTCCGACTCGAATGGAAATCGTACACTTTTGTCAGCTCGTCCACTGGAATTGCATTCTACGGAGAACTTGGTTCAACAGACTTGTCCATTTACCCACCACGTAAAGAGCGAGTCTGGAGTGTTCTTGGACCATGAGTTTGTAGACGGCATCGGTTTCTTAAAGAATCATCATGTTGTGGAGTGTCTAAAGCTTACGGACGACATTTCGAGCATCACATTAACAACGACAGTCGTATATCTGGCTTTTGCACACACAAAAGTGTCGAGCAGTAGCTTCACTCGCGGAGAAGCTCCTAGCGCAGGACCCTGAGTGAAGACTGTAGGAAAGAGGCTGTTCTGCTGACGGCTGGCACCAGCAATGTAGTGCCTGGTGTCCGCAGTCCGGTTAGAAACTGTAGACACACCTGTTGTTCCGCCTTAGACTATAACTTAGTCTCGTAGTCTGACTTGAGAGGTGCCCTAGACCGCACCGTCACCAGTAGTGACCGCTCGTAAGTTCATAAAAGTAATATATATTTAAGTTATAAAGTTCAAAATCGTACTTTATAACCTAAAAATCACATATAGTGGTCCACGCAGTTTTGCCTAACCTGGAATTTCATTTTCATCAAACATGTCTTCAAATTCCAACACTCCTTCCAAAACCTTCGGGACCTCCATGCATCCACATGCAATTTTGCACGCTACCCCAGGTACGTAATGCCATTCCATATCATCCTGTATAGCGAAACCAAGCAGTTTAAACTCCAACCGATAACAACCAATAGAGAAAAAAATGCAGAACTTAAATCAAACCAATTTGGTCTCGTAGCTATCCAATTCTTGTAGCGCTCAATGTTTTTGTCAGGAGGTCGGCCACCATATCCGCACTCGATACGTGCTCCGGCCTCATAATCCCCTTCCTGGTATAATCCTTAATAAACTTGAGCTTCACATCAACGTGCTTGGTGCTAGCAGCACTCGTCTCGTTCAACAATTGTTTTATGGCAGCCTGATTGCCTATCTTCAAGACAATCGGCGCCCGTGAATGTAATCCAATTTCTCCAAGCAATTTTCTTATTCCCAGTGCCTGTTTTCCACCTACAGCGGCAGCCACGAATTCTGCCTCGGCTGTCGAGAGTACAACCGCTCCTTGCTTCTTGAAGCGCCACCCAGCCACAATGCCATTCACGAAAATAACGTTAGCACTGATGCTCTTGCGGTCGACCTTATCGGCCACGAAATCAGCATCACTGTAACTGACTTTGCGCACAGGCATAGTTCCTACATCGTCATGTTTCAATTTCAACTTCAAAGTCTTCGTACCCTTAAGGTACCTCGCAACTCGTTTAGCCATTTTAAAAACGAAAAATGTTGGCGCATGCGTGCGCCCCGTCACCTTATGCACTGCAAATGCAATGTCGGGACGTGAGCATCGGGAAATCCAAAGTAGGCTCCCAACTAACGATTGAAAATCGCTAATCGTGTTTTTTTTTTCATTTTTAGTCATCGTTTTTCGGGAATCCAAACTTTTCGGGACCTCTTCCTCCATGACAGGGGTCCTCCCGATATTTGTGTCCTTGAGACCATGTTTCTCCGGCATTTCATCGATCGTGGGTTCTTGATCGATCCAATATCCATCTTCCGGATCTCCTCCGATCCTCATGCCCAAAACCTTTTCGACCTTTCAAAGGTCTTTGAATTCCAAAACATTCATTTCTTTTAAAAAGTTATCCACAAGTTTTTTATCAGTGACAGTCACTAGTAGGTCGTCAACATAGACCCCCACTAGGACTGAACCACTGTCATCACTTCGAGCGAAAACGCAGGTGTCTGTGAGACACTGCATGAAATTTATCTTCACAAGGGTGTCTCTTAGTAACTCCTACCAGAGACGCCCTGCTTGCTTCAAGCCATATAGGTTTCTTTCCAGTTTTAAAACCACATCATTATCCGTTCTTGCACCCAATTCTTCAAGCTTTTCTTCGGGTATCTTCATCCCTTGTGGAACCTTTAAGTGAATCTCATAACTTTCTTCCATAGAGGCCTTTGGATAAGCGCTAGGCACATCGCCGTGCCGTGCAGGCACCTTCCAAATGATAGCCATAATTAAAATCATCTTTACGTTATTCAAATCCATCACTGTCGAAAACGTGAAAAAATAATCCTCACCGAAAATTTGCCAGTCACCCCGGGCCACGAGCCGAGCCTTTCGGCGCTCAATAGTTCCATCCGCTTTTAACTTGGTCTTGTACACCCATTTCGTGGGCAAAGGTTTCATTTTTCCGCACAATTTTCCATGTGCCCACTTCTTCGAGCGCTCGCAGCTCGGCATCTTTGGCTATTTTCTACTCATTCGATAATTGGCCTCTGTGGGCCTCAAATAACTCGTCGGGTCGGGTTCCGACGTTGCTGCACACTTCTCACGTGCACCCGACTCGACGACTGCAAACGCACACAACAGATTTTCGCCTCCTTCGCGTAAATTCTCCAAAATTTCTGCGTTTGTCCCTTGCCCTGCCGGTGCATCTTCGATTCTTTCTCCTTCCGAAGTACCTTCCCGGTCTTTCTGCTTCCTTTTTGCTTTTCCTTTTGACTTTTTTGTCTCGATAGCGCTGCCGCCTTCGGTATTTCCTTCACCCTACGGCCTGACTTTCTTGGAACACCCTTTTCGCGATTTTCGGCGTGCTCTGAGGACGTATGGCGCCCGGGTTGTGTGTCCTTCGCCCGCGTCTCGGTTCCGGAGGCTTCTTCTTCCGGATCGCCTAGTAACTTCGCTATCTTCTTGTTTACAGCTTCGTTTAGCGTCTCGATCTGCGTGACATGCCTAGTGGTCGTCACGATACGGTCTTTCAACAACAAGACTTTATATCCTTTCGTCTCATCGTTTTTCTAAAACTAGGCCTCTTTCTGCGTGTTTTTGCGAGTGACTTCGAATGTGGATCCCCGTATACCATACACGGGGATCCGAAAACCACGATGTCCCCGATGTTCGTCGGCATATTCGTCAGCATCTGGATCGGGGGTGGTCTTCCAGGATTTGCCCTGGTCGGACTGCGGTTGAGGGTGTACGTGGCATACTCCGCCGCCTCCGTCCAGAAAGTTAGGGCCACACCCGATCCAAAAATCATGCACCGAACCATGTTAAAAATGGTCCGGTTTGTGCGTTCAGCCTTGCCATTTGACGCCGGTGTGCCGGCCTCAGTAATTTGCCGTCCCACACCCGTCTGCTTGCAGAACAAATTTACGTTCCGATATTCGCCTCCACCGTCTGTACGTAAGACGTGAATGCGGCAATTAAACTCCTTCTCGAACCAACACAAGAAATGTTCGAACATTATTGCGGCACGATCTTTGGTACGTGCCGCAAACACGCGCACGTAGTTGGTGTAGTGATCCACAAATACCACAGGAAATCTGTTTCCACGCCGATCGCGTGGGGTTATTGGGCCTTTTAAATCGCTACATATTACCCCACCCACGCGATCGATAGGCGCATTACTTCCAGAGTCCTTCTTAGACTGCTTTTCCTTGTGTCCTTTACCCTCCGCGCAGGTCAGGCAATTAGGACGCGAATAATCCGTAATTTTGATGCCTGACTTGGGGTCTCGGGCGAATTTTCTCGACTGCATCGTAGGCGAGATGCCTGAGCCGGGCATGGAAGTGGTGTAGGGTTCCTTCTTGCACATCATCTCCTACATCCGCTTGAGCAACATTCATAACCATGTTGGAGAACGTCCTGCCGCAGTCGCGGGGTCTGTCTGCACGTAAATAGGCCACAAAAACAGATCCATACACTTCAACATTAAACAAGACTTGGTTCCGAAAAGCTAATTCCATTTTTTCGCCGTTATCTCGTAATGTAGACCCTTTCTTTCATAAACATCCTAGGGATATGACGTTCTTTGCCAATTTTGGTGCAAAGAAAACCTCCGTAAGCGTAATATTTGTGCCTTTTCCGGAAATTTAATTTCCGCACAGCGTAACTTGACCGACCTTGGTTACTTCTAGCATCCCTCTGTCCGGGAGCGTCAGTGCGTCAATCTGGCTGCAACTCCTTGCGTTTTCCAGGAGCCCTTCGTCGGATATCAGGTGCCGACTGGCTCCACTGTCTACAATCCATAAATCGTTTTCGAAAACCTCTTTTCCAATGTCGTGCGCTTGTTTTTCGCCTGTAGACAGCACGAAACGTTGCTCAAAGCCTCTCGGGCCTTGCCGCCCACGTTTTTCACTCTTCTTATGCCCCCTATTGTATTCTTGTTGGGCAATTACGTCGAATGTTTCCCTCGATTCCACAACCGTAACACACACGTTTTCTACCCTGCTCGTCCACGGAATTGACTGCAGGTTTCCCAAAACTTTGGGGCTTGAACTTGTGTGACTCATCGTCCAATTCCTGCCCCCAGAAAATTAATTCTTGTGCGTGCTGGAGGTAATCCTGCCTCTGCGGGTTATATCGAACCATTAGTGCATTTTTCAGCCTTGGGGCTGCGAATTTCACGATATTTTCCACAATCAGTCGTTCGCTTGAGTCGCTTTCGCAGCCAACGCGACCAGGTAAAGAAAGTGTTCGGTCCAGGACCTCCTAGGGTCCTTTTCCGCGGCGAAAAGTTGGGCGGCTTGGTAATGGGAAATTTTACCTTGAAGGCATTTAACATTTGCTCCAATACGAAATACAAACTTGGTGATATTTGCCACCAGGTACCAATATTTGCTTGGAAATATTTGAGCGCCACAACTCCCAGGTGCTCCCCCAACTTGTTAACCTTCAATCGCCCGTTCCACGTGAAATCAGAAGCGATTTCTGCCACTTCGATGGCTTCAATGAACAAATATGCCCATTGTTTAAAGACGGACCCTAGGCCTGCGTAAATTTCCGTTCCTGAGAAATTTTGGACACTTAATCTCGGAATTTTAACCCCATTCACATTTCCCATCGCGTTTGCGGCTAAGTTTCCAGGCGCGCCCATACCGGCCCACTCCCGGCACTCCTACGCCAGCCGCCATCCCCGATATGTTCAATCCCGGCGCTTGCACTGGTGGTGGGGCCTCGTCGTCGCCTCTCAAACCACCACAGCGCACCATACCTTCTTCTGCACTCAGGTCGTTCAGGGGCATCTTCATCCAAAACAGCCCGTGATTTTTGAGGGTCCCTAAACGCACTCGCGTACTCAGATCCCTTATTGGATCCTGACGACGTGCTTGGAGCTGACCCTTGTGACCGCGCCTCTTCGACTGCTTCGAGGCGACGGTCCATAAGCTTGAGGTATTCCAAAATAACCTCCATATTCGTCTCCGACTTTTCACCTTTTTCATCATCCATGTTTACCACGAAAGCGATAACTTAAAACGAGTAAAACGTGATCGAAAATGCCAATTTTGACACGAGAAACGAGATAAATTCCAATAATCAACGAAACACAACTGAAAACGAGAAAATTGACCTTAACCACTTCCTTCCCAGTAACGATGTGCGATTTGAGCCCGTAATTCCTTGGGCTCATAACCTGTAGGAAAGAGAATGTTCTTCTGACGGCTGGCACCAGCAATGTAGTGCCTGGTGTCCGCAGTCCGGTTAGAAACTGTAGACACACCTGTTGTTCCGCCTTAGACTATAACTTAGTCTCGTAGTCTGACCTGAGAGGTGCCCTAGACCGCACCGTCACCAGTAGTGACCGCTCGTAAGTTCATAAAAGTAATATATATTTAAGTTATAAAGTTCAAAATCGTACTTTATAACCTAAAATTCAAATATAGTGGTCCACGCAGTTTTGCCTAACCTGGAATTTCATTTTCATCAAACATGTCTTCAAATTCCAACAAAGACAACCGTGTGACAGCGACAGGCGCTGCTCTTCTCGAGCTGTACAGTCTTGGCGGCAATTTTCTTTATGTTTTCACCCTATCCTTGCGCTTTACCCAACATTTTCGCTTTACTCTCGTTTTCAAAGACAAAGTCGACAAGGGTATCGTGGCCATTACAGGGTCCTTAAAGAATTCAGCGCTTTTGACATTACCAGCGAGACTTGCTCAGAGACCAAATGATCCAGAAGCTGCGTCAACGACTGTTCATACTCGTCAAGAAGGTTTTGCAAAGAAAAACTGTTTTTTTCACGAGCTGGTAATTCCTCCATGTTGAATCAAACGTACGAGTCAAAAGTCGTGGGAAAAGAAGACGTTATAGCAGGTTGGATTGTGACGCGTAATGTACGTGAACAAGTCAATACGAGTAACTACGCCAAAGATAACAGCTTTGGTCTCCGTTGCACCTCCCTTGCAAATGCGTTTTTGTTCCGTGACGACAAGAGCAAAGTGATCGCGATTGAAGATCCGTCTCAGGTCGTATAACGACGTCTGGGAACTTACCTGCTTGAACTGCTTAAACATTGCCTTCTCTACGGCGTCAGTGGGGTGTACACGCTCAGGCATGAGCTATGCAATGAAATTGCTTTCCGTCACGATGCCAACGATCGAATTGTCGTTCGCAAACGACGGGAGATTGTCGAATCCTTCCTTTTTTTAGATATCAACGGCCTCTTTGCATGTGAAATCGGGAGTAATAGTGCAACAACAACTCCGAGACGTTCGTTTTGGCCCACCACGACGAACTCAGTACACGCTTGGACATATCTTTCACGTAGCCGTGTCGTACATCCAATCATCTGACAAGTATTTGGACATAATTCCGTGTCGAGTCAGAACGTATCACGACGCAACGCTGACCGGTCGTGAGTTCCTTGGCGGCTTTGAAGTAATCGTGACTGGAGCTTGGAATAACAGCTCCGAGACGTTCGTTTTGGCCCACCACGACGAACTCAATACACGCTTGGACATATCTGTCACGTAGCCGTGTTCGCACATCTAATCATCTGACAAGAATTTTGGACATAATTCCGTGTCGAGTCAGAACGTATCACGACGCAACGCTGACCGGTCGTGAGTTCCTTGGCGGCTTTGAGCGCTGCCGCGATGGCAGAGCCACACGAGCCACCACACAGTAAACCTTACTCCCGAATGAGACGACGAGACAACAAGAACGACTCTTGATCCTCCGTCTTGGTCCAGTGATCCACAAACGAGCGATCAAGGACTTAAGGAATAAAATCATAGCCAATGCCTTCAACTTGATAAAACTTGAGACGATTCTCGTCGTTCAGATGATCAGGTTCAGCCAATATCAATCCAATGGGGTCATCTCCAACAACAATGCAATTTGGACACTTTTCTTTATTTGTTTGCGCTGTACCAGGCAGTGTACCTCCAGTTCCTGTGCCCATAACGATCATATCCACTTGTCCGTCATAAGGTGCGAGGATTTCTTCAGCGGTACCATCATAATGGGCCAATTGATTCGATGGATTACTGTATTGATCCAGACTGTGAGCATTTGGAATCTCCTTAATTTGATCTCAATTAATTCAAAGTAAAAAATGGCTCAACATCCATTAGCTCAAACCAATTGAGCATCTCCGTAGTAGTGTTTATACCGAGTTGATGTTTTTATTGCCACTTATCTCCACCAGTGAAGCAAAAGCGAAAACAAAGCGAGCGAAAAGGTGATAATGCAAAAAATACATTCAATTTTGGGATTAAATTCGTCTGCGTCGCTCTGATGACCGACGTCTTCGATATCTTCTGTCGACGCTTGGGGTGGCACGAACGAGTGAAAGACGCCTTCAGCAAGAAAGTTGTAGTGTGGCAAACCATGAGCCGTTTTGAGCTCACGAACGTTGATCGTGACGTGGAGCTCATTTGATCCGTTCAAGCGCACGGTTATTTTTTTTGTCTCCTCCGCGTCTGCGGGCATTTCAGTGCGTCTTATCACGTCGACGTGACGCAGGCATAAACCGGACATCACAGTTTTTTCTCGAGCTACAAAGACAAACAACTCCCGTATAAACGGGCCTGTACTCTTTTGTCGCCGCGCGTAGTTCGCTTGCGCCAACGGTATTTTATGTCGAATATTGTCGGCGTTCAACACGGCAAGGGCCTTCTGAGGAGCGGTTGCTCTGGGGCGCAAGTACACCGCATCGTTGACACGCTCTGTCCTCTGCTCATAACGGGAAAGTCCTTGCTGCGCAGTATCGTTCACGAGATCTACAAGTGCTTGAAACGGTTCTTCAATGTTCCACTCGAACAGATGACCACAATCGTGCGGCTGGTCTTATTGATGTCTCCTACCTTCAATGAGAGATCAATAAGCATCGTTATTCTGTTTCCTGCCGTTTTGGAAACGTTTGTCGCAGAATGCCAGTCACAGAACTGGCATTAGCTGTCGCTCGTCGTGGAAATATGCATTTCTCTCATTTGTACGGCTAATTTTATAAGCTAAATAAATCGAGGGTTACGGACCTTATCGAGGATTACATGACGTATTTATTTATTAAATAAGGTTCGCAAATGTAATTAGCCTCTTAATCTGGCAGATTTACTAATCTTTTAGCCAAAGTGGATGAATCTCACAATTGATCAGCTTTATATTACATTTTTGTATATTTGTTTAGACTTAGTTATGGCTGTGTTCGGCAAAAATGATTTTTTCAAGGGAGACATTATCCCCACCGGAGTTTTTATTATCCCCACCGAAGTTCAATGATTTCTTTAATTTTATAGAATGGATTGACCACACGTCGCCCACATTACATACAAAATTGTAACAGAACTTGAATTTTTTTTACCTTACCTAGGTTAAGAGATCTGATCCCCCACTTGTCATATAAATTCTTTGTCATGTCTCTTGCTCCTCCTTCCGAAAACACGTACCCGTCAATTGCAGCAGCAAAAGATGCCCTTGAGGCTCACGCTGAAACCGAAAAGTACGATATCAGCACGATCCGCTCATAAAGGTTTCGGAAGGAGGGGGGGGGGGTAAACC
>MIQA02020603.1:0-15949 GCA_001887855.2 Sclerospora graminicola
GATATATTTGTGACTCTGATGTAGCTTGATCGGCCGATACCTTTAACGAAAGTTGGTACCCAACGTTCGCCACGGGTCAGCCACAATTTCTGCTGCCGATCACTCGACCGAATCATGACATCGACTGATCGGGACACCCCAATGTTCTCATACTGGCCCATCTTTAACATCCGTACATGAGTACCATACAAAGGCCGTCGGCCAGATAACTGAATCTGCACTTCATCCGGCAGAGTCAGGGTTCCATGAGATAGGTCAAGTCGTATACCAGCTGGTACCATAAAATCCATCCCCAATATCGCGTCCTGACCGGCTAACCGTCCAACCCAAGCATTAAAATAATAGACCAGGGATCCTGCCAAGGTGATCTTCACACGTGATCGTCCTTCCGTCATATATGAACTCTCGCCGATCCCAACACATTCTTGCCTCTGGGTACTGTCTATACGACATCCCACCTTACGAGCAAAGGCGGAGTCGATGATCGAGACTTCAGCCCCAGAGTCAAATAAAATAGTGGCTTTCTCATTGTTGATCTTTCCGTTAGCTTTAGCCTGTTTAAACCACTTGTCGGGAGAGTGATATTTCCAGTATCCACGGGATTCACCGGGCAGTAGGTCCAACTCCATGATCACGTCCGATCGTGAATATTCATCCACTCTGAGACTGTAGATCGGACACCGATCGATGCAATTTGAATTAGAACATGTATTGTCGGTTATCTTCTTTTTCTCAAACTTATCTCCGCTACCGACATATGCATAAATGCAGAACATAGATCGCTCGGCTCGAACCAGATTCCAACCTGGCGAGCGATCTAGTTTAACATCTTCTCAACATCTGGTGGAAGCATACCAGCATGTTTAGTCGGCACATACCACTTGCGCATCAGATTAAAGAATTCTTCGATCGGGCAGGCGCCGGCGTCATGAAGCTTCCCACAGGTCTTGCACACGAAAAAACAGTGATCAGAAGGGTGACCTTTACGATCACATTTTCCACACGTAATTCTTTTCCAACAATCACGATCTCCATGTTTGGTCGACCCACAATGCACACATTTCTTACGAGATCGGTCCTGATCAGGTTGAATACCACCAGGTTTCCGTCCGCCAACACCATTAGTCGATGATCTCGGGCGATACATTGGTTCCGTCGTAAAAATATGACGATACTATTCCTCGTCCGAGCTCAGACTCGACTGACCACTTTCTTCTTCAGAGCTTGAACTGTCTGATTCCTTCGCGATCACGCGAATCGCTCTGGCTGGTCGGGCTGCCGGTATCTTGCCCTGATCAGGGTGTGGCTTGGACCGGTAACGGTTCGATCCTACCTCGACCTTGGGCTGTCGACTCTTGGCCCGTTGCAACGTCCTCAGAGTCAGTTCCAGTTGTTCTGAGTCCTTAATACGGAGCAGGGTTAGCTGATCAGCCAGATCGCGATTGTCCAGAGTTCCAATGAAGTGTTCGACATGTTCACGGGCTATGTCCGGGTGTCGTGGGTCCTTGATCGGCATTTTCGCGCGTAGAACAGCAACATTCAACCGATGTAAGTACTCGATCGGCGTCTCGTCGGATCTTTTCTTCATGTGGTAGTACTGTCTAGCGACAGACACCCCCGAATTGCAATATTGTTCTTCAAACTCTTCACACAAACGAGGCCACTTCAAACGCACTTCACGACTTAGCTGTTTAAGCCAGTTCTTGGCCGGGCCTTTCATTAGATCAGCGAAGATCAGGCATCTTTCAGCTTCCGGTGTCTTGTCCCTCAGAAAAGCTGACTTAGTCCGGCTTAACCAACCTCTGGCCTGATCGTCATCCATATCTTTTCCGGTGAAATCCTTCAATTCCGAGATCGCAGACATTCGTACTCGGGCGATCGTTCCCGATTCACTGTCAAATGCCTGCGCGGAGGCCATATTCGCTCTACGAGGCATCTCGATGTCCAGATCATCTGGATCGAAATGTTGGCTGATCTCGCCCTCTGACTCCATGTCCACATCACTTCGCGGGGGTGATCGGTGAAATCGGTCCTGGTGATCGCCCTGGTATATCGAACGAACAATTCCGGCTGATCGGACTGATTCCATCTCCACATCCACGGGTCTCTTGACCGATTTCTCAGCAGACTGATTCATATTCGGTGCCGATCGCCATGGTTGTCCTTGCCCAGGTGTGTAATGAGGCAATCCATACTGATCACCCGCAAATCGGTTCATCATTGTCGCGAACATGGCTTTTAATTGCTCTGGGACCTCCGGCATGTTGATAGGACCAGTATTGGAGGTCGGATTGGCCTGTGGCACTTCCTGAGCGTCTTCGAAACTATCGTCCGATCCGACTCTACCAGGTTCAGGCTTTCTCTTCCTGTTCTGTGACTCGGTCTTGGGGTCGATCTGCTGGATCCCTTTCGGGCCCAACGTCATACGTGTGACCCCAAACGAGGAGTCGGTGGATGCCGCTCCAGATTGTGATGACGATTGATAGATCGACTCGATATCCATAGGATACTCAACCAACTGTGATCGGTGCGAAGGATCCGCGATCGGCGACTGAACCACTGGGTTCGCCCCTAGTAACGAAGCAAGATGATCATACAGGGTGATCATAGATTCTCTGATCGTCTCTTGATCCAGATCGAATAGCATATTCGCATCGAAAGCACCAGTAGTGAAGCCAACCTCGTCGATCTGCGCAAGAGGTTCCTGATCAGATCAAGTTGACTGCCTGTGATCACCGGCCGGGTCGCTCGACCTTCAAGCTTCCCGATGATCTTAGGCTTGATGATCTTCATCACTGGGTTGGTAACCAGGAACTTGTGAAACTCTCGAAGATAGAACAGTCGTTCCACATCTTGGACAGTGGTCTTCTCGGCTGGTTCGATCTTCTCTTCGTCCTCCTCAAAGATCTTCGGTTTAGGTTTCACATATTTTTTAGGTGGATCACAATGATCCGCCCCCATGTTTTTTCTGTCTTTTTCCATTTTCTTCTTATGCATAGGATCAAGGTTAACACCTCGATCCTTTCCCGGGTAATAGTCAACTTTACTATAACCCAGATCGGCCCCGATCGGGGCCATGTGGGGAGTTATTTCATCTTTAATCTCGACCTGGCACTCCACCAAACTAGGTCGATCATCGCTTCCTTTAGAGATGGACAGCATCGGAGTCGATACGCCTTCCTCCAATACACCCGAAAAAGTTTCCTCCACTTTGATTTTCACATCTTTTTCATCATCAAAGGAATCACGGTGATATCCTGAGTCACCAAGTGATCCGGGCACGCGCACCATTGTGGTGGAGCCGATTTCAAAATCCATGACCGAAGTCGTGGGTGGAATCCGGATACCCACTGGCCCGGACGACCAACTATCGGAGGGGGTACTCCGTCGATCCTGATCAGCATCGGGATCAGATGAATCACCACTATGGTGACTGATCTGGTCCTCCCGGTCATCTGGCCGGTCTTCATGCTCGTCAGGATCTATGTTTAACTTCATCTCACCTTGTGTACCCGTCGATCGGGGCTGATTACACTCACTTAGGTGGACTCGGTGACGAAAAGGATGATCTTGATCAGGTCGGAGGGTTGACCTTCTCGAGACGGGGGGTGTCCTCGGGTGGAAATCTTCACCGGAGAACGGGTTGGGGTCGACACTTATTCAGTATCTAGGCACTGATCAGGGAAGTTCGTCTGATCAGGCCAGCCAATGAGAGAGAGATATAACGAAACCAAGAAAATGCGATCAATCCACGATCTTCCACAGTAATCCACAGACGTTATCTCCACAAAACCTTTACCAATATTATTAACGTGTTCCAAACACGTGCGCGTTGCGGGTGAGTTAGATCACCTAAAAACAAACCCGTCGGGGGCCTTCCGGTAAGCCAAAATGCGTCTAAGCGCGTCTTAACCGGGAAATAGATGAGCAAGAGGGGACTAATCAACCCTGTGCTCCCAATGACCGCACACGTGGCGGAGCGACTCTTTGCTTTAGGGGGAAAATCTAAACCTGTTATTATATATGCAAAGTCCTATACCTGTGTACCATACCTCAACTCATGCCTAACCTTTACTTCGAACCTATTTACTTCGTCGCACGGTTGCGTAACACTCTCTTGCCCATCCTGGCTGCACCTTCAAACTGACCTGTACCGATTCTGCCCCGATCATGACCCGACTCTTCAGAAGATCTTCAACCCATCCTGATCTTCAACAAACGACCCTGAAACCACTTGAGACCTGCTCTTCAGCACTTGTTCACTTCATATATAGTCCGACCAAACCGAGAACTCACTTGCCCTTGCTTATCAACGCTGATCAGAGGCTGATCGGCCCTGATCACGATCGCCATAGTGATCGACCAAGTGATCAGGTGGTGATCAGGCTGATCAGCCCTTGATCACCTCGGGAACGCCCTGGGTCATCATCATCACGACTCCATTCATCTTCCAAACCATACTTCCGATCTTAATACACCGTCAGGACAACCATACCACACTGATCTCGGCTGATCAGGCCTGATCAGGCCTTGCCACATCATCTTCGGACCAACCAAAGGTTCACATCACTCATACAACCTGTTAATCCATCCGCCCGATCTTCATTCATCGTTTGATCTTCCTTCTCCGGGCATGACAAGCCGATCAGGCTGTAACTTTGTATCATAGCCAGCTTCCACCAATATACCATTCGGGGATCGGCTGGTCACCTGCTCTTGGTATGCCATGTCAACAATCACCATTCTTTATTATATCCACGAGAACTCCACTTAGTGACTGTGACAACGATCGTGATCGTGGTCTTCAACATTCCGCCAGTGTCTGGGACCGGGCTTAACGACCTTACTTGGCTGATTCTTCCACATCGTAAATATCCGTTGGCCACCACCTTTTCTTCTTACTCATGATCAACCTTTTCCCACCCATCAACCGTCATATGTTGATGGGTGTTCTATCGTCACCAATCATCGGCCATGTGTGGTCCACTTCAGTCCCAATATTTTCCCGATCGCTTCACCACACTGGCTTCTGATCCTGTAACACCAGCTGCACGCAATCCCAGTACAACCCGTCTTGCCTTTGTCGTAACCTGCAATAATTTCCAGTCTTGTCATCTACTCCCCTTATCATTCGCTCTCCTTCTACCTTCCATTCCATCGAGAGCCATTGCTTTGGTGTCCATAGTAAGCGAAGCGGGCCTGAATCTCCCAAGCATTGTCCAATCTCCACACGTGGAGAGCATAGGATAATTGTCATAAGCCAGCGTCCCACCTTCGCCCTTGTATGTCCTTTCTCCGACTTGAACTTCGCTGTCCACGTAACGTTTTGTCTGACACCTTCTTGATGCCCATTTCTCCAATCGTACCTTGGATACAGCGATCAAACTTCTTCCACGTCAGAGAACACGCCGCAATATCCCGTATCCAAGGATTCCCAAACCAGGTATACTTTCCCCAAAATCTTGCTAAGTGTCCACATCCTAATCCATGCCAAGGTATCTTGCTTAAGTCAGCTGTTACAGTAACATCATCATTGGTGTGCACTCCGATCGCCGGGTCCAGTGTTTGTGTTGTACACTTATCCCTTAGTTTAGGCAGATGTGCCGAGACGTACTTCATCAGATCTTGTCTCTCTTCTGCCGAGGGTCCCAATGTTTCCGATATTGATCCGCTAATCATCCCTGCTGCGCTTCCTCTTTTCATGCTGCGCTCCTGCTGACCTGTATCATAATAAGAAAACCATAAGTTAGCCTTTCTACATGCATACAGCTGCGTCCAGTTTCTCCAGGCCGTGTTGTATCTATTAATTGGCTCTAACATCCACATCGTAGCTTCCTTCACCACTAATGTATGTAATGCAGCTGGAATAGAGATTAGACCCAGTCCCCCGGCTTTCTTGGGAGTAAATAGTAACAGTGGACAGATTTTGTGACGCCCTCTCTCTGTGTCCGTCGTTTTACTCCATATGAACCCCTTTTGTAATGCTACCAGTTCCCGGAGAGTTTCTTCCGATGGTAAGTACGCTTTCGCCGTGAAGAGGATAGCAGGAATCGCGATCGCGTTGAAGAGTGTCACCCTTTCATCTACTGACGTTCCGCATTTCGTAGCCGTGAGGAGTCTCCGTTGTACAGCTCTGATTCGTCCCGCCCAGTTTTTTTCCTTGAGTGAAGAATTCCCTATTTGATATCCAAGGTATCTTACCGATGCTCCAGGTTGCAATACCGGTACCGTGTACCATTCTGCTGGGTACACTTCCGTTTCCATCAATATCACTTGACTCCTCGCCGTCTGCATCTTTAAACCGGACATTTGCCCGAACCTTTCTACTATGTCAAGTGCTCTCTTCATATGCTTCCCTTCTCGAAAAAAGATCGTTGAATCGTCCACGAATGCTGAGAACCTTTGTTCCCACTTCAATGTTGAGTTGCCAATCGTAATGCCTTCTAACTCCAAATCTTGCGTGATAGCTAATCCTAATGGCTCCACCGCTAGAATAAATAACAACGGCGCCAGAGGACATCCTTGCCGGATGCCCGAAACTACTGGTATTGCCTCTGAGAGTTCTCCATTAACGAGAAATCGGGCCACCGTTCCGTTGTGTATTTTATTCATAATGTCAATAAAACGTTGTGAAAAACCAAACTTCTTCAACACCACCATGAGAAATTCCCGATCAATCGTGTCATATGCCTTGGCAAAGTCTATCATCAAAACTCCTCCGCTATTTTCAGCTCTCTTCGACCTTGGCCCGTGACTATAATGTTCTAACATATCCATTATCAGCACAACAGCTCTATCCATTCGTCGACCATGCACAAACCCTTGCTGTGTATCGCCGATTAGCCTCCCTAGAAATCGTTGTAGTCTTGCTGCCAGCACCTTGGCGAAAATCTTGTAACTTGATTGCAGTAATGATATCGGTCTGTAGTCCATCGCGTTATCAGAATCACCCTTTTTTCGAAGTGGTATGATGACCGCCTCTAAAAATGTCTTTGGTGGGTCCTCTCCTTGAAGGATTGCATTACTTACCATACATAAGTCACATATCACCTCGTCTGCAAAATCTTTATAGAAGTCGTTGTTCAGCCCATCTGGGCCCCCCGCCTTCCTCCTCTCTAAAGTTCTTATGGCTTGCTTGATGTCTTCTTCGTCGATCGGTTCCATTAGTGCTTGGTTTTCACTTATCCTCACTTTTCTGTCGCTCGGAAACGTGACGAATCTATCCAGACATTGTTCCATCGTATCTAGTTCCACTCGACTATGTCTGCAACTGAGTACTGCTTTCCATACCAATGCAAATTTGTCTGGGATACTCATCTCAGTCATCCCATACCCTGTTGTTCCAGGCACCTTGATTGCTGTGACCTGTTGGTTGCTCTCCCATACAGCTGTCCGTCTGAACAACCATCTCATTGAATCCATGCTTCGCCTTAATTTGCGGCCATGCCGCACCTGGTTCTCTTTCAATGCCTCGTTTGCTGCTATGCCCACTATTTGAATTCTCGAGGTACCCATTCCAAATAGAGACTGCGTAAGTTGCACCGCCTTTCTTTTCCGTCGTTGGCGCACCCGTTTCCGCACTCTCATTACTGCTGCAGTCCATTGCTGCACTTGTTCGTCCCATTCCACTTGTGTCTGTATTGTATCACCTCTTCTTTTTCGTACTTCCTCGGTTACCTCCTCTACTACTCTTCTGCGATTGGCTCCCGCAACTGGATACCGTAACCGGAACTTTTGGAGGGTCTTCACTGGTTGTCTTCTCTTAGGCTCTCGGAGTTGTGGTGAAGTGCTCCAGAAGTTAACTAATGATGATGGATGCCCGCACCGGATTGGCTGAAATGTTACCCTAAGCCGGATGCCCAGACCGGCCAGGAATAAGATGCAAGTTGGGACTGCCAGGCACCCTTGTAGGCGGTCGGGCGGTGCCTGGCTGGAAATCAAGTCGGCGGACCTGATAGGGGGCGAGGATAGTCGGATAAGCGAGCTGAGCAGACGGAAGGACTATGGAGGTTGGACGGCCGAGGCGCGGATGGCGGACGGCCAAGATGGCGGACTGTTCGTAAGGATGGAGTGGAAGGAGCCCGAAAGAAGAGGATTGTTCTAGTGGAAAGAGTATGCACCGGGATCGTAGGAAGGGCTGCCAAGGGATTGCTAGCGTCAGCGGCCGAGAGGCGCGGATGGGTGGCTATCCGGCCGAGCCGGCCGGGTACAATGTACCATTCGGACTGGTACCATATGGGTTCGGAGTACCGGCCGTACCTGTACACAGAGTCGGAGTTAGCCGGGTTGCGTGGGTAAGGTACATGACTGGTCAGACGTGTTATTTGAGGTAGGTTACACAAAGGGAGTATTAGACATAGGATAAATCAGTATACGTTTCGCTTTCTTAGACACAAGTCGCTTTTATTGGTTCACGGCAGAGGGCTACAAGGTCCCTCTTGCTGTTATTGGTTTGCCCGGGGAAGGTTAAGTTAACCCACCGGAAGTCCCCTGACCGGGAGTCGCGGCGACTTCGTATACTCACCTCGTGTTTTGAACACGGTATCAAGTATTGGGAAGTGGTGACATTTGGCCTTCTGTGGATACACATTTGGATTCGCCCTTCATTATTATTGGTTTAGCTGGCCGATCGATTATTCTAGGTCCAGCCGGTACTATACAAACTTCAAGTGTCCTATTGGTTTAGCTGGCCGATCGACTATTCTCGGCCCAGCCGGCACTATACAAAGTTCAAGTATATTACCCGACGAGCTCCCCGGTGACGATTTCCGCACAGGAGCTACCCTAGTCCTACACTTCATCTCCCTATTGGACGGATTTACACTTTTCGCCCTAGGGTCCATCAAGAGAGCTAACCACCCAGTACTGACGGGTACAAAAGGTGAGCTTTTAACATGCAACATTCGAGCAGTCGCGATCAAGCGGATGGAAGCGACCGATCCAGCCAGCATCAAGCCGGATCGGATCATGACTCGGATGGACGGAGTACCCCCTCTGATAGCGATCGCACCTCGGAAGCAGCCTCGACAAACCATCGTGTTGTCGCCGCCAACAGTGGGACCCACGGAGGAACTAATGGTTTTGAGTTTCGATGGGTCGGCGAGTGTAAAGAAAGGGGTCGGGGCCTATAGTGCCATTTTGTGGAAGCTGCCCGAATGGAAGGCGGTCGCGGCCGCCTCGGATTTCACGCCTGGCATCACGGTGAACGAAGCGGAGTATAGGGGATTGCTGCTTTCTCTGGATCTGTTGGCTGGCCGGACACAGGGGCGGATCATCATATGCGGTGATTCCAACCTAGTGATCCGGCAAATCACCGGAGAAATAGATTGCAAGGCGCCGCGGCTGAGACTGCTAAATGATCGAGTTATGTCCGCCCTGCGGAGATGGCCGGAGCACGAATTGCTGCACGTCAAACGAGACTGGAATAAGAGCGCGGATCACTTGGCTACGCTGGCCATGCGTGACAACGTAGGGGTAACGGTTTCCGATCCGGCTCTGTTATCAGACCTGACGGAGATCAACCGGTTGCCCGAGATCATCCATCCAGCCAACACGGAGGAGACAATCCGGGTGAACGCCGTTACCCGATCGCAGAAGCGTCGTTCTTCGGCCGATGGCCCATTATCCCCAGAAACAATGACCGAGGGGATAGTTCAACAGTTGCGAGCAGAGCGTATTCTCCAAGCGCAGAACGAGGAAGCGTGGATAGTGGATCTCAAGGAGTACCTTAACGGAGAAGTGAATAAACTGACCGCCGAACAAGCTAAGGAATGTTTCAAGTTGGCCCCGGATTACGAAGTGGACGAAAACGGGCTGCTGTTCTTCTATCGAGACGCCGACCAGCCGGAGATCGAGAGGGATAGATCAGCTCGGCTAGTCATACCCGCTACTCTACAGCCGGATATTCTCCATCACTACCATGTGAGCTTGGAAGGGGGGCATCAAGGCATCGGCCGGACATATCACAAGGTCAAAACACATTTCCACTGGCGGGGGCTTTACCGTAGCGTTCAGGCCTACGTGGGGAGCTGTCCAGATTGCGAAACCGGGAAAGGCCGGCCGACCATCAGAGGACGGTCGCCTGGAAACATACAGGCCACTTATCCGTTTCAAGTCATCGCGATGGACCATATCCCGTCCTTACCCAAATCTCGAAATGGGTATACGGAGCTGCTGATCTGGACGGATTTGTTTACCGGGCTGGTTATAGCAAAGGCTAGTTCCACACGTACCGCCCAACAGGTTGCGCAAAGTTACGAAGAATGTGTGTTCAGGCGTTTCGGGGCGAGCGAGGTCATCCGGCACGATAGGGAGCCCGGCTTTATGGCAGACGTATTCCGAGCTTTCAATAAGATCCTAGGACAGAAGCAGAGCGCCACTATGGCTTACCGCCCGCAGGCGAATGGAAAGGCTGAAAGGATGGTCCAGACCCTAACCAGAGCCCTCAAGATGTACGTGGTGGAGGCGGACCAATGCGACTGGGACGAATATGCCGAGAGACTGGTTTTTGCTCTCAACTCGTCGTACGACCGGGTAAGGGGCGACACCCCTTTTTATCTGGCTTACGGATGGGATCCCCGATCCACTTTGGAAGCCGCCATACCAATAGGGTGCACCAGAAGCCGGAACAGAGACGCTCGCCGCTGGAGGATGGGAGTGCAGCGCCACTACTCACTGGCGAGGGAACAAGTAAACGAACGTCTCCGACAAGCAATCAAGGATCGCGCCGACCAAAAAACGACCGCGCCGGAGAACACGGCATTGAGCCCGGCGCCCGGGTGTGGCTGTATCTGGATCGGGTCAAGGAAGGCTATGCGCGGAAGCTGGCGCATATGTGGCATGGCCCCTTCCGAGTGGCAGAACTGGTCGGGGATCATGCAGTTAAGCTGGTCACGGCCGGTACGGAATACAGCGTTTTCCCGATAGTACATGTCTCCAAGTTGAAGCTGGCGAAGCACTTCCCGGACCGCCCGAATATACGCCTTGCAGGGGAAAATGACCGGTTAGATTTCGATGAAGCTCTGCTGCCGGAAGACAGTTGGGACAAGCCGTTAGACCCGGACGAGTACGAGGTAGAAGAAATTCTGGACGTCCGGAACGGACGGAAAACCCGGTTTGGGCGGATTCACAGGGAGTTTCTCGTGCAGTGGAAAAATTGCGAGGAGCAGTCGTGGGAGGACGAGCTAGACTTAAATTGCGGAGCTCTAATGAGAGAGTTCGACCGCCGGCGGACGAGCCGGAATCGCTTCGGGGTTATGCAGACCCACGAAGAAGGTGGGACAGAGAACTAGTCCACCCAGCCCCAGGGCAACAGACACGGCCGGACCAGATAACACCACTCAGCCGAGTAATCGGTGGATGGAGCTAGTCGGGTCCAATCGGCCTTTTTTCGGAGTTATCTTCGAATCAGTATGGTGCCGGATGGAAGGGTTTTCCGGAGTTGTCTTCAAATCAGTATGGTGCCGGATGGAATGGTTTTCCGGAGTCGTCTTCGATTCAGTATGGTGCCGGATGGAATGGTTTACCGGAGTTGTCTTCGACTCAGTATGGTGCCGGATGGAATGGTTTTCCGGAGTCGTCTTCGATTCAGTATGGTGCCGGATGGGAGAAGTCAGACGAAGAAGATGAGCAAGCGGTTACTTACGTAAAAAATGGAAAGAAAAGTGTATTATCGAGGTTAACAGCCAGTAACAAATAAAAAGACGATGTATGCAAGGCTAGCCTCGGGGACACCCTTGACGAACCTCAGCGAAACTTGTTCCGGAGTCGGGGTACGCGGAGGCCAGGGTGACGATCGGGATCCTGCCGAAACTGGTTACGCCATGGATCTTGTTGGTCGAGCGCATCGAGAGAAGCTTGGAGAGTGGGAGCCTGACACTTGCCCAAACCTGGATACCAAGTCCCGCCTTCGGCCGAGATCCCGCTCTTCTCCACGCGGCGGTTGGCCAGATGTAGCATGATCGGGTGGAGGAAAATGTCCAGGTCGCAGTGGCCGCGTTGGATTCCATCGACCACGAAATTGCAGACCTTAGCCCAGCCTTCAGTCGCGCGTTTGCGACGGTTCTTGCGGTCGATCCAGTACTTGGCTAGCTCGGGAGATTCGCGCCCGGCGGCAACAGAAATGCAAAGGTGATGAGTTGACTCCCAGATGGATTGTCCATGCCGGGAGAGGTACTCCTTGCAGACTTCCCGCAATTCCGCGAACCAGCCAGCACGAGGCAGGCCGATGTCCGGCATCTCTGTCGCCAGTATGGCCCAAGGTTCCTGTGACAGAATTGCGTTCAGCGGCCCAATCGCCACAAGCTTGGCATTCCAGTCCTCGGCCTTGGGCACAGCGAGGGCCGGTGGGAATATCCACAGCGGCGGACGAGTCAACGACTTGGTGACCAAGGCGCCAGTGAGGTCTTGGATACGCAGACCTTCCAACTGCACCTTTGACCAAGGGACCGCCGCGGCCAGTTCGAGGGCCGTCATGACCTTCCGGCGGCGAATCCACAACGGAGGAGACTCCTCCGAGGATTCCTTGGACTCGTTCTCGTCGAAGGCGAAGGGGTCTGGGGAAGGTAATTCCTCGAGGTCCTCGGTGGTAGCCTCGTCAAAATCCAACCCCGATAGGCCAGACGCTTCTCCTCCATCAGGAGAGGCGGTGGATGGGCCTTGGGGGTCATGAGGGGAAACGCCAAGGAGAGCCGGAGTAGTCGGAGCCTTCGACGAAGATCTGGCAGCGCGAGAACGACGGGGGGACTTTCCTGAAGCCGGTGGAGCCGACATCGAAGTGGGCCTAGGACCCGGCCCGCTCTCCCCATGGACTAGAGCCGCGCTCACCGGCGCGGCGGACCGTTTGGGCCGTTTGGCTGCCACGGGGCCTTGAAACGACGCAACCCGACTGGATCGGCGCTTGCCTTTGTGCCCAGGCGGATCTTCAGTGGACAGGGGAGAAGCCGCCTGCTGGTTGACTGGCGCTGGCGGCGGGTTAGGGTCCTGGGAAGTATTCCAAATCCGTAAGCGAGAAACTTTTCCCGTATCACCAGTCGCTGGACCGGGGGCGGAAGTTCCCGCGTCAGATGTCTGAACGGCCGCGGCGGAATTAGCAGCTGACGGAAGAAGGGGCGTGGCGGAAGCGGCCTGACCAGGGTCCCGCGGACAGGCCAATTCAAGGAGGTGCCTGATAGCCTCCCGGATGGGAGCAGGACCCTTCATGAGACCTCTCACCCGGGATGCCGAAGCTGCTAGACGAGCCCGATCTTCCTAGAGAGAAGAAAAGCAATCCGCACGCTCTTCCGCAAGCCGAGTGAATGCCTCCCGGGCGTCACACACTCCCGATTGGGTTTCAGCGTATGCGGCCTCAAGCTCCCGGACCCGGCGCTTAAGGTCGGCCGATGCATCGGCCGATTGATATAGCGCCTTCTGGTACTTGGTTAGCTTCTTAGCAAGACGGATCCGGCGAACCTCCAACTTGCCCAGTTCCTGCTGCGCACCTTCCAACCGTTGGGAGAGCTTGATATAGCCGTCGTAGCGCGTCGTCAACTCACGCGCAGTCTGGAAAGACTCGATCATCAAGACACGGAGGTTCATGACGTTTTGGTCTAAGAGCATACACGGAGTGAATGAGTGGGAGGCGAACCAGAACAAGCGGAAGGTACTTACTTTGGATTTTCAAAGCAGCCATGACTTTCTGGCTTTGGACACGCTGTGAGTCCGACTGCTTCCGGAGGCGATCTCTCGCTTGGAGAAGGTCAGCGTTCTCGTTTTCCAGCTGGCCAATCCGGTCGCGAGACTGAAAAGTCGCTAAGACTTCCCGGACCCGAGATTCGTCTGCTTGCTGGCTAGCCAGCCGGGCGGTCGCAGCTAAATCGGTGTTCGCTTGCTCTAGATTGGCCACGCGAGCGGTCAACGCAGCGACTTGAGCTTGCAGAGCGGCCAGGTCAGGTTGCCCGGGGCGATGCTCTGGGCCGGCCTGATGAGCATCCGGTCCTACGGCCGATAGCTGGGTATTGACTGGGGAGTGGCCCGGCACAGGAGCAATGGGGGCGTTGTTACGATCAGACATAGAAGCGTGGAAAATCGAAGTGTGGGAAATGTGATGAGCGCGTGCCTCAACCGTTGTGCGGCTGCGACAAGGCTCAGGGGCGGCTGTGGTGAAGTGCTCAAGAAGTTAACGGACTAATGATGATGGATACTCGCACCGGATTGGCCGAAATGTTACCCTAAGCCGGATGCCCAGACCGGCCAGGAATAAGATGTAATTTGGGACTGCCCGGCACCCTGGTAGGAGGTCGGGCGGTGCCTGGCTGGAAACCAAGTCGGCGGGCGAGGATAGTCGGATAAATGAGCTGAGCAGACGGAAGGACTATGGAGGTTGGACGGCCAAGATGGCGGACTGTTCGTAAGGATGGAGTGGAAGGAGCCCGGAAGAAGAGGATTGTTCTAGTGGAAAGAGTATGCACCGGGATCGTAGGAAGGGCTGCCAAGGGACTGCTAGCGTCAGCAGCCGAGGGGCGCGGATGGGTGGCTATCCGGCCGAGCCGGTCGGGTACAATGTACCATTCGGACTGGTACCATATGGGTTCAGTGTACCGGCCGGGTTGGTACCATTTGGGGTTGGTGTACCGGCCGTACCGGTACACAGAGTCGGAGTTAGCCGGGTTGAGTGGGTAAGATACACGACTGGTCAGGCGTGTTATTTGAGGTAGGTTACACAAAGGGAGTATTGGACATAGGATAAATCAGTATACGTTTCGCTTTCTTAGACACAAGTCGCTTTTATTGGTTCACGGCAGAGGGCTAACAAGGTCCCCTCTTGCTGTTATTGGTTTGCCCGGGAAGGTTAAGTTAACCCACCGGAAGTCCCCTGACCGGGAGTCGCGGCGACTTCGTATACTCACCTCAAGTCGCCCGTGTTTTGAACACGGTATCAAGTATTGGGAAGTGGTGACATTTGGCCTTCTGTGGATACACATTTGGATTCGCCCTTCATTGTTATTGGTTTAGCTGGCCGATCGATTATTCTCGGTCCAGCCGGTACTATACAAACTTCAAGTGTCATATTGGTTTAGCTGGCCGATCGACTATTCTCGGCCCAGCAGGCACTATACAAAGTTCAAGTATATTACCCAACGAGCTCCCCGGTGACGATTTCCGCCCAGGAGCTACCCCTAGTCCTACACTTCATCTCCCTATTGGACGGATTTGCACTTTTCGCCCTAGGGTCCATCAAGAGAGCTAACCACCCAGTACTGACGGGTACACAAGGTGAGCTTTTAACATGCAACATTCGAGCAGTCGCGCTCAAGCGGATGGAAGCGACCGATCCAGCCGGCCTCAAGCCGGATCGGATCATGACTCGGATGGACGGAGTACCCCCTCCCAGTCGTCTGGGACCCCCGTGGGTGTTCGCGTCTCAGGAAGATTTTCTGAGAGCGACTACACCACAGAGGGATGGGGGAGAGACGGGACCATTTAATCCGCCCAAGATATTCGGTCGTGTTATCTTCAGGAACCCATCAGTCCGCAAGAACTGCCACAACTCGCGAAGATGGCGGGCACGCTCCAGATCGGTATCCGTAACCTTCTGTGATAGGCCATCCAGCTTTATTCATCTTCTTCGAAACGAGGCCTATCTTTGCGGGTTTGACAATACGGCTCTTGCCAATCCTGCCTTTTTAGGGGTAGGTGACCTAGATCGTGACTTGATCCTGATCCAGCCAGCTTCCCACTCTGGTCGTATCCAGCCTTCGATTCTTCTTTCTTAATTATTTTCTTCTTTGATATTCATAAGATGCATTTGTTTGTTAGGATCATGGTCGTAACCATAATCTGATCCGGCTCCAGCTGGGGCATAGCGGCCGGCACTATAGTGACTAGTACCGTAATCCGGTCAAGTACCGTAATCCGGTCCAGCTCCAGTAGGAGCCTCCAGGGGAGTAACTTCTTCTTTAATGTCGACCTC
>MIQA02020607.1:0-15323 GCA_001887855.2 Sclerospora graminicola
AAAAAATCACGGATGGCGTCACTTGTGGAAATTGCAGTAGCGACCTTAGCGCTCATACGTCTGTGCCGGACCTTCTTGCCTATATCGAATATCTTCCCACGTTTATCCGCCATATGCTCTTTCAAAAATTGTCCAACTTCCGTCTACGGGAGGTGGAGATGGCGTGGGAAGCTGCTGCAAAGGTTGAAGTGCAACAACCGCGGGATGGCTTCGATCCACTGGCCGGCGACAAATTTTCGTTTGATCGAGAGACACAGCGCGAGTGGGAGGCTAGGTTGAAGCAACGATGTAATTACAATGGGAGTTTGTTAATTGATTCGTGGGACGTGGAAGGACGTACACGTATCTGCAGACACTTGTTTTGGGAAAAGGAGTTCGAAAACATGCTCAGACGGCGGACACAGCAACTAACAGGACATGTGGATGAATTGTTGGAATACCAGAAGTTATTTGTTGATGTCGTGCGAGAGCTTCGATTGGTCGGTGGATTTATCTGCAAAGACAATGTGGAAATACTCTTAGCGTTGCGATACCTCCAGAGTTTAGAAGTAGAGGAGCCATATCAGCAAAACGTTTGTTGGGAGACCATGAAACGCTTAGTGAAAGATAATCCTCATCTAACAGAGCTAAAATTATCTCACGGCAGCCTGAGTGATAATAGATTTGCTCATCTTTATACCACACTGGCAAAAACAAGAACAACCCGTGCAGTGGATGAACGGCTGGACACATGCAAAATTACAGTGCTAGAGTTTTACTTGATAGGCATTCAACCTAAAGGATATCTCATGTTGGTAGCGCTGGTGGGGGCGATGCCACAATTGTTGCAGCTGAGAGTGAAAAGTTGCTTGCAAAATTTTGACAAGACTAGGAGCAATTATACAGTAATAGAAAACATGGTTGGACACAGCGCCCCATACGCGTGTGCCAAATCTTCTTGACTATACCGAATATTCATCCGCCTTCAGCTGTTTCAAAACTACTACAGACACGTGTTCTGGGAGCATAAAGGATTTGATAGCAAACCTATCCAAATCAATGTAATGCCTTTGTTGTTTAAAAACATTTTCATTTAGACCTTGCAATAGTGTAGATGGCCTAAACGGCGTTGGATCGACTTAGTTAGCGCTGTGTATTCACAGCTGCCGTACAGATTAAACGTATTATCTTGCAGATACAGCTCTTCAATCAGTACGACGTAATCGCACTGCGGCAACGAAGAGCTTTGGTTCTTGTCAGAGCTATCAACTCGTTGGCGCTTCCTAGACGCAACATATACTTCATGTTGTCCATTTATACTGTCTGCAGAACGTATACTATTGACTTTCGTCATCCCAATAACATTAATGAAGCCTTCGAAGATGTCTGTTATCATCTTAAGCCCATCCAGCTCATTTTCGTTTTCACTATGTCAACAAACGCAAATGGCTTCACTTGAGCCCGTTTTATCAGTGCTCTAAGAATTGCGGAAGCACCACCACTACGCAGATGATTTTCCACCAGCGATAGTGACGTGACAGTAAGATTTCTTTCAAGTGCTGTCAACAGCCGAGCAGATACACCAGCTTGTTCCAGATTAACACGATCTGCTTTTAGGTGCGTGACGGAAGAGCAGAAAATCCGCGAGGACATCACCAAAACCAATGTTAAACTTAAACTTATTGTAGCCAATATTCAAGTGCGTGAGTATCTTGTTGTGGCCCAGGGCTACCAGCAAACTGGTGACACCCTCGAGACCAAAATTGCAGCTGCTTAAGTCCAGGTGAGTCAACATCGTCGCCGATCCAACAAGTGTAGAAGCTAGCATTGGGGTCAATGCGTGTATTGCTAGGACACGGATTTCTGTTTTGTATGATAGCTGAAGACGTTCCAGATTGAGCACACCATCCATGCTTGCTCGGCAGATTGCTTCAACAGTTTGAGTGACATGTAGGTATTATTGAGGTGGATGTGTCGTAGAGCTTGCTGTTTTCGTATTTTCGCGAGCCCAACAAATGCATTATCTTCTACCCAGTCAGTCCCTAAGAAGAGTTGCTGCATCGCTGGGAGACGAAGTGCTGCATTGATGAGCAGCTTCTTGTCAAATTTTGGAAGCAATTTTTCACTATCAGCTGCAAGAATTGTGGCATCGCACCCACCAGCGATATCTTTAGGTTGAATGTCTACCTGGGCAAACTCAAGCACTGTAATCCAGCATGTGTCCAGTCGTTTGTCCACATCACGGGTTGTTCTTTTTTCGCCTGTGTGGTATAAAGATGAGCAAATTCACTATCACTTATGCTGCTTTCAGCGAATTTTAGGTCTGGTTGGTGGGAATTCTCTTTCACTAAGCGTCTCATGGTCTGCCCAACAAAGGTTTTCCTCACACCCAATACATACTTTTAGACGCCGGAGGTATCGCAGCGCTAAGAGTATTTCCACATTGTCTTTGCAGATAAGTTCACCGAACAATGCAAGCTCTCTCGACATCAACAAATAGGTTTTGGTCTTCCATCAATTCGTCCTATCCAAAACGCCGCCGTTTTAGCCTCCCTAATAACTCATCTCCCCAAAACACGTGTCTCCAGTTATGTGTGGACGTCCATCCATATTGCGCAACGATTAAACAAACGCCAAGTCCAATCACATTGTTTCCCCAACCGAGCCTCCCACTCGCGCTGTGTCTCGCGGTCAAACAAAAAATTCTGTCGCATGCCAGTGGATCGAAGCTGTCCCGCGGTTTTTGCACTTCAAAACTTTGCTATAGCTTCCCACGCCACCTCCATCTCGCGTAGACGGAAGTTGGACAATTTTTTAAAATAATAATACCGGATAAACCTGGCGGATAAACGTGGGAAGATCTTTGATATAGGCAAGAAGCTCCGGTACAGGCGTATGGAGCGCTAAGGTCGCTACTGTAAGTTCCACCAGTGATGACATCCGTGTTGTTTTATTAATGACCGCTTCAAAGATGGGAGCGTCACTCACGGTGCTTGATGTACGTGACAAGTAAGACCCTAGAATGGTGTTTAGTGACTCCCATGACAGTTTTGAGAGTATAACGATGCCATGGTCAAAAGCCATCATCAGCTAAACTCTTAACGTCCTCTAATGCAAAGCGTCGGAAACCCTCTCGTTTGTTCTGATGCATATCGATGACACAAGCTCCACAAAGTTGTTACCAAATAGTTTTTCTTCAAACTTAGCATCAGTAGATTTGTGATTGAATGGAAGGATGATGACAGCTCCATAGGTTGGCCAATAATGCCTTCAAATTTCGAAGACATCCATTTCTCGACGGCAACGTCCGTAACTATACATCCTACTTGCTAAGATCTAGAGCGTCTCCAAGTTCCAAAGCGCCAGTGGCAGTTGACGCAAGTGGTTGTGGTGCATTTTCATGATATCTAAGCGTTACTACTTGATTCGGTAGCTCAGTAATCTCATTGTAGCGCATGCACTTTTGTAAGAAGGCGCACAGTATATGGTGGTTCACTTTTAGAAGAAGCACCCTGATTATTTTCAGGTCGGCTAGGTAAACATTTCCACTTCTTATTATATATTAAGACTCACTTGCTTCGTATTAAACGTTCCAGGCATAGTAATGTTTGGTTTCTCGATGTTGTCTTCGTTCGCTCTGCCATCCATCAATGAGTCGCATTCTAGTCGCTATCATATATCTAAAGGTTCAAGTTGTAGGACGCACTTACGAAAATATCTCTAGTACGCTTACATGTAAGCATCTCTACTGAAGCGAAGTAAGCTACCGCTGTGGCAGTGCTAGCTAGTGAAGGAAAGAAGTATGACTTGCTGGATTAAATCACTGCCTGATTAAGGTGTTTATCGAGTCCCGTTCGTGGATGCGCCAGACTTGGTCATATATCGAATGGCGCCACTGACGCGCGCTGCAAAATCGCGGAACGGCTTTGATCCACTGACAAGCGACAGATTTTTGTTTGACAGTGTGGTTAATAGCCAACGTAACATGAAAGGAAGTACACGTATCTGCAGATTAAAAAAATATCAACAAAGTGTAGCCATCTTTGCTTCGCTTGAATCGCTCGCACTTACAATTGACGGGTTTAATTCATACTTCATTAATTACAATATGTTGCCATTGACGGGCTTAATTCATACTTATAAGAGCACATGACATTCACCTTAACGGTGCCCTGAGGTCATAATTTGCTCTGTCGAGGTTTACCGCGACATACCGTAACGGCGCAACTCATCTTGTAATGCCCAATGCTTGAAAGGACAGAAAGGTCGTTACAATTTGCAGGTAAAATGGAAGCATTTTTTAAACCATATCCACTCCATAAAAGCAAAAGCTTTGGCCTAACAACGTTCCTTAGTTGATTACTTGATAGCCCTCGCAGCTCTTAGTTGAACTGCAAATGCTAAAGCCGAAGTAAAAGAGCCTTGTTTATCTACTTTGGCCTTAGCTTTTGCACTTTTGGTGACTACACCCCTTAAGTCTATCATTTGAATGCCTGGTAAGCTTAAAAAATTAGGTCAATGCTGGTAAGATATTGTCAGATGAAATCGCTGCACTCCGCAGAGACGGTTAAAGATGACGGTTTACGTCACATAGATATGACTTCATTCTTTATGTACATTTTATCTAAGGTATGGTACAGGGGGTGTGCATGCAGCAAAAAGGGGGTGTGCACCTAGTGGCTCAATAAACAGTGTTAATGAAAGGGAGTATTATTAAAGACACATTTCCCACTCTCCCACTGCGTAACGCGTGGTATGATACGCGTGCTCCGTAGTCGGTAGCAAAGACTTTGAAAGTGCCATGAATTCTGCAGCTAAGGAAGCAAAAATTGGATTAGTATGAAGCGATAGTGATTTTCCTATTTAAGTTTATCCGCATAGAATGACACATCGGCTCGACAAAGAAACGGATCCAGATATGGAGCAAGATGCCGATCGAAAACTTCTCTTACCAAACTCGCTAATAAAATTTCTACATAGTACTAGTAGATAATAATATAATGGACTAAAATAGACTACGGTACACACAAAGTTTATCAACAAAATCGCGTCGACAAGGTCGCGGAATTTACCACCAAACTCCAATGTCGCATTACCCTCTACGCCTCGGATTCAGTCTACTTAATCGTTTTTATGGGCTTGCGAGACCTCATTGCAACATTCGTTTGTTCAGCGACACGGAGTTTCAAGTCATTGGGAATGGCTAGTTCATGCTGATGCGAGGCTTCTAGCCACTCGTCTTTGTAAGTTACCGCCGTTCATGGCTGTGGTATTGCTTGCTAGTGAGAGAATCAAGTATGACTTGTTGAATGAAAACTATTTACTGCTTGATTTAAGAAAACAAGGTATTCGTAGATGCGCCAGACCTGGTGACGTACGCCGAGGTAATAAGTTACGATTAATTCTGCTTGGCTCCTCTTCGAAAAATGAAGTTTGCAGCTATTAATGATGTCTTGAAGAGAAAATGCGCGACATGTAGTGCGCTGTGCCCGCGCAGCCATTGGAGCTAGAGCAATTGACACCAATAGTTGTCCAGTTTGTATCAAAGGTGCGTATTTTAACCGGGTCCACCACTTTGGTGACAAAAACACCAATTTGAAGTGGCGGAAATTGATCGAATGCCGAAAAACATGTGCATGAAACGCAACCTACGCGAGAAACATCATGTTAAATACGACGGACGTGTGCAATAATACCGAATATTCCTAGAAGGAGCGGGTTGCAGTATTTTTCGGAGGAAGTTTATCCAAAAATCGCAATCCAAAACTCGACAAGAAGTATGCCAATCACATTCGTCACAGCTTTGGACTGGAAGGTTCTAAAAAGAGTTGTGCCTCAAAGTTGCAAGCAAACAATTTTCGGGTAGTTCTCCAAATCACAGACAGTACCACGGCTGTCCTTCAAGCATTGGCATTACAAGATGAGTCTGTCGCTGCAACCCTTGACCATGCAAAAATCGACCGCAGGTCACGGTCAAAGTGCATGTCGAACGCTCTTGTGTGAACCAAACCCATCAATGGCAAAGCTATTGCTTGAAACAGTATGTGCGAGCGATTCTAGTGGGATGATCATGCATCCAAACGCGTATCTGGACGCAAGCATGTCTACACTTGAGTAATCTGCAGATACATACATTAGTTCATTCGGCAGGTGAGTTACACACTTAGCGGGAGGGTGATGAGAGGTTTCACATGCATGACAGGACATAGTCCCGTCTGGGGCTATTATCCTCACATGCCGTTTTTCAGTCATTTGCACCAAAGCCATATGTCCTTTCATATTACGCGGGCTACTAACCAAACGCCATCTGTAATCACATCGTTCCAGCCGAACTTCCACTCGCGCTGTGTCTAACTGATATTAAAGAAAAATGTCGCCTGCCAGTGGATCGAAGCCGTCCCGCGGTTTACAGCTTCTCCATCTCGCGTCAGTGACGCCATCTATGTTTTTATTAATTATTGCATGAACGAGAAATTCCGGGAGCTGATGATGAGTTTTGACCACGACATAACGAGCTTTCAGCCAATCATGCCCGGTGTTTCCGTTCCTCAACGCCTTCATGGTGCTATCAACGATGACGAGAAAATGCGGATTGGTTTCTGGAACATGTTTGTCTCAGCGCCACGTAACACAGCAGCGTTTACTAAATGTCGAGCCGATCCTGGGCGAAATTGGCTATGTAGTACCCCCTCCCCGGCGGAACGGTGAGCAAGATTTCAAATGCATGCTTGAGCTACGGTTGACGACGAGTATCTTCGAAACCTTGCGCCTCTAACCGTTAGCGAGAAAGTGCGTTTATTGCACGTCATACATTCAAATTAGTAACTTAAGGAGTTCTTCGTTTGATGTCATGGTCAAAAACCATCAATCATGGGCTTTGTTTGTATCTCCTGAAGCAGTCATTAATAAAATAACTCGGATGGCGTCACTTGTGGAAATTGCAGTAGCGACCTTAGCGCTCCATACGCCTGTGCCGGACCTTCTGGCCTATATCGAATTTCTTCCCACGTTTATCCGCCATATGCTCTTTCAAAAATTGTCCAGCTTCCGTCTACGGGAGGTGGAGATGGCGTGGGAAGCTGCTGCAAAGGTTAAAGTGCAAAAACCGCGGGATGGCTTCGATTCACTGGCCGGCGACAAATTTTCGTTTGATCGAGAGACACAGCGCGAGTGGGAGGCTAGGTTGAAGGAACGATGTCATTACAATTGGCGTTTGTTAATTGATTCGTGGGACGTGGAAGGACGTACACGTAGCTGCAGACACGTGTTTTTGGAAAAGGAGTTCAAAAGAATGCTCGAACGGCGGACACAGCAACTAATAGGACATGTGGATGAAGTGATGGAATACCAGAAGCTATTTGTTGATGTCGTAAGAAAGCTTCGATTGGTCGGTGAATTTATCTGCAAAGACAACGCGGAGATACTCCTGGCGCTGCGATACCTCCAGAGTCTAGAAGTACAGGACCCAGATCAGCTAAACTTTTGTTGGGAGACCATGAAACGCCTTGTGAAAGAGAATCCTCATCTAACAGAGCTAAAATTCTTTACGGCAGATTAAGTGATAGTGGATTTGCTCATCTTTATACCACACTGGCAAAACCAACCCGTGCAGTGGATGAACGGCTTGACACATGCAGAATTACAGTGCTAGAGTTTTACTGGGTAGACATTCAACCTAAAGGATATCGCATGTTGGTAGCGCTGGTGGGGGCAATGCCACAATTGTTGCAGCTGAAAGTGAGACGTTGCATCCAAAATTTTGACAAGAAGTTGCTCGTCAATGCAGCACTTCGTCTCCCAGCGTTGCAGCAACTTTGCTTAGAAGATAACATGGTAGAAGATGATGCAATGGTTGGGCTCTCAAGAATACGAAAACCGCTGGCTTTACGACACCTAGATCTCGATTTTAACGACGTGTCGGTCAAAACAATTGAAGCAATTTGCAAGCAAGTGAGGATGGCGTGCTCAATCTGGAACGTCTTGAGCTATCATACAACAAGAAAATCCGTCTCCCAGAAATACAAGCATTGACACCAATGCTAGCTTCTCCAGTTGCTGGATCGGCGTCGGTATTGAATCGCTTGGACTTAAGCAGATGCAATTTCGGTCTCGAGGGTCTCACCAGTTTGCTGCAGGCCCTGGCCCACAACAAGATACTCACGCACTTGAATATTGGCTACAATAAGTTTAACATTGGTTTTGGTGATGTCCTCGCGGATTTTCTGTTGACTAACTCTTCCGTCACGCACCTAAAAGCAGATTGTGTTAATCTGGAACAAGCTGGTGTATCTGCTCGGCTGTTGACAGCACTTGAAAGCAATCTTACTCTCACGTCACTATCGCTGGTGGGAAATCAGCTGCGTAGTGGTGGTGCTTCCGCAATTCTTGGAGCACTGATAAAACGAGCTCAAGTGAAGCCATTCGCGTTTGTTGACTTAAGCGATAATAAAATTGAGCTGGACGGGCTTAAGATGGTAGCAGACATCTTCGAAGGCTTCATCAATGCTATTGAGGTGACACAAGTCTATGGGATACGTTCTGCAGACAGTACAAATGGACGAGATGAAGTGGATGTCGCATCGTCTTCTAGGAAGCGCCAACGAGTTGATAGCTCTTATAAGGACCAAAGCCCTTCGTTGTCGCAGTCCGATAACCTCGTACCGATTGAAGAGCTGAATCTGCTATTTAATACGTTTAATCAGGATGGAAGCTGTGAACACACAGCGTTAATTCAGTCGATCCAATGCCGTGTAGGCCATCTACACTATTGCGAGATCTAAATGAAAATGTTTTCAAAGTGGATTGACAACAAAGGTTATTACTTCGTAGTACATTAATTTGGCTAGGTTTGTAATCAAACTCTAAATGGTCCCAGAACATGTGCCTGCTGTATTTTGAAGGCAGCTGAACGTGGACAGATATTCGATATAGGCAAGAAGATTTGGCACGGCGCTACGGTCGTCACTGTAATGTCGCCATCTGTGTTTTTTATTAGTGACTGCTCCAAGAATGATAGGAGATGATGATGGTTTTTGACCATGACATAAAATGAGATTTCAAATTGTTGAAAGTAACCACAACCTACCTCTACGTTACCTGTATTTACACTGAAGGATTTGCATGAGATCAGCTTTCCTTTGATTTATCTCAATCTAAGTGGAGTACTTCTATTTTTATGGAAATACAGTAGTATTACGTGGTTTTGTATCCCGCGTGGAGAGTCAAAGTGGCATAAAAAGATGTGGGGATACATTCTCGTGTCGAGGATGTTTTCAGATTCACATGCAATCGGCTTAATATCTGCTACAATATTAGTTTCAGTGACTGAAACTGGTCTTGTCTGCGTTGAAGGTGTTTCGTCAGACCTAAACACATTGCAACGTACCCAGGTCGTTTAAAGTACCCGGTCATGAACCGTAGTAAAACGATTGCAACAAAGACTCGGTAATAATAGCATAGACGGTATCCGCGCAATATTTTGACCAGATTGCGAAGATAGGAAATATTGTCACTGTATTTACTGAGGTGAGCATGCGTTTGAGCTAACCACAACTGAGATAGATAACGAGACCCTGATGCGGTTGTTAAGAGCATGAAACACAGTGTAATACGTCATCGTTTGAATCGCAAACATCTGCTATTTCTTGACAAATCTATTGCTTTGAAGTACGATAAATGTGTCGAATGAACTTTCTAAAAATGCGGCAAGACGCGTAAGCGCTTTATGCTCAGCATAAAAAACATTTTTTAGAGGATGCCCCGATCCCATTTTTTCTATGGTAATGTCTCGATGGCCAGGAAGCTCTTCAAATTTTGCAAATATTGGCTCAACTCGCTGGTTCCATTTTTGTTGAGAAATGTTCACATTAAAGCGCACCGGCGCCACCTTCTTACCCGTCCTTACCCATAAACGACCTTCCCCGACATTACCCCGGTACAAAAACTTGTGAGCTCACATACAACGTGACCAATGAGAGACGCACCCATACTTTGCTACACTGTTCCCCTCCAGCTCATCCACAAGATCGGGTAGTTCATCCAGTCTTGCTTTGACAATCCAGAGCAGCATACAGCTAACATCCAAGAAGTGTTATAGCAAAATAATGAACTTGATCTAGCACACCGCAGCGGTTGTCCACTTTGAACGTTCATCAGGATGCCCGTCAGCACTGGAATAAATACCTCGCCCATGCCATAAGCAAACACAATGAGTGATGACACACGCCTAATAAGTTGCTATTTACTACTATTAAACAACGGAGACAACGCACGAGAACAAGAGCGGGTACACGGCACTTCAGTATGCACTCTCACTTCGGTTCTCAAGATCGCACCTCTACATTTTTTTGATTGATGTCGTGGTCAAAAAACATCATCAGCTCCATGCTTCCTATAAAATCACGTATGGCGTCACTTGTGGAAATTGCAGTAGCGACCTTAGCGCTCATACGCCTGTGCCGGACCTTCTTGCCTATATTGAATATCTTCCCACATTTATCCGCCAGGTTTATCCGGTATTATTATTTAAAAAAAATTGTCCAACTTCCGTCTACGCGAGATGGAGGTGGCGTGGGAAGGTGCTGCAAAGTTTGAAGTGCAGCAACCGCGGGATGACTTCGATCCACTGGCCGGCGACAAATTTTCGTTTGATCGAGAGACACAGCGCGAGTGGGAGGCTAGGTTGAAGGAACGATGTCATTACAATGGGAGTTTGTTAATTGATTCGTGGGACGTGGAAGAACGTCCACGTAGCTGCAGACACGTGTTTTGAGAAAAAGAGTTCGAAAGCATGCTCAGACGGCGGACAAAGCAACTAACAGAACATGTGGACGAATTGATGGAATACCAAAAGGTATTTGTTGATGTCGTAAGAAAGCTTCGATTGCTCGGTGGATTTATCTGCAAAGACAACGCGGAGATACTCCTGGCGCTGCGATACCTCCAGAGTCTTGAAGTACAGAGCCCAGATCAGGTAAATTTTTGTTGGGAGACCATGAAACGCTTAGTAAGAGAGCATCCTCATTTTACCGAGCTAAAATTCAAGTCTGGCAGATTAAGTGATAGTGGATTTGCTCATCTTTATACCACACTGGCAAAAACAAGAACAACCCGTGCAGTGGATAAACGGCTGGACACATGCAAAATTACAGACTAGAGTTTTACTGGGTAGGCATTCAACCTAAAGGATATCTCATGTTGGTAGCGCTGGTGGGGGCGATGCCACAATTGTTGCAGCTGAGAGTGAGAAGTTGCTTGCAAAATTTTGACAAGACTTGTAGCAATTACTACAGTAATAGAAAACACGGATGGCGTCATTACACAGCGCCCCATACACGTGTGCCAAATCTTTTTGACTATACCGAATATTCATCTGTTTCAAAACTACTGCATAAAGGATTTGATAGCAAACCTATCCAAATAATGTAATGCCTTTGTTGTTTAAATACATTTTCATTTAGACCTCGCAGTAGTGTAGATGGCCTAAACGGCATTGGATCGACTCAGTTAGCGCTGTGTATTCACAGCTGCCGTACAGATTAAACATATTATCTTGCAGATACAGCTCTTCAATCAGTACGACGTAATCGCACTGCGGCAACGAAGAGCTTTGGTCCTTATCAGAGCTATCAACTCGTTGGCGCTTCCTAGACGCAACGTCCACTTCATGTTGTCCATTTATACTGTCTGCAGAACGTATACTATTGACTTTCGTCATCCCAATAACATTGATGAAGCATTCGAAGATGTCTGTTATCATCATAAGCCCATCCAGCTCAATTTCGTTTTCACTATGTCAACAAACGCAAATGGCTTCACTTGAGCCCGTTTTATCAGTGCTCTAAGAATTGCGGAAGCACCACCACTACGCAGCTGATTTTCCACCAGCGATAGTGACGTGAGAGTAAGATTGCTTTCAAGTGCTGTCAACAGCCGAGCAGATACACCAGCTTGTTCCAGATTAACACGATCTGCTTTTAGGTGCGTGACGGAAGAGCAGAAAATCCGCGAGGACATCACCAAAACCAATGTTAAACTTAAACTTATTGTAGCCAATATTCAAGTGCGTGAGTATCTTGTTGTGGCCCAGGGCTACCAGCAAACTGGTGACACCCTCGAGACCAAAATTGCAGCTGCTTAAGTCCAGGTGAGTCAACATCGTCGCCGATCCAACAAGTGTAGAAGCTAGCATTGGGGTCAATGCGTGTATTGCTAGGACACGGATTTCTGTTTTGTATGATAGCTGAAGACGTTCCAGATTGAGCACACCATCCATGCTTGCTCGGCAGATTGCTTCAACAGTTTGAGTGACATGTAGGTATTATTGAGGTGGATGTGTCGTAGAGCTTGCTGTTTTCGTATTTTCGCGAGCCCAACAAATGCATTATCTTCTACCCAGTCAGTCCCTAAGAAGAGTTGCTGCATCGCTGGGAGACGAAGTGCTGCATTGATGAGCAGCTTCTTGTCAAATTTTGGAAGCAATTTTTCACTATCAGCTGCAAGAATTGTGGCATCGCACCCACCAGCGATATTTTTAGGTTGAATGTCTACCTGGGCAAACTCAAGCACTGTAATTCAGCATTTTCGTCAGCGAAGGGGTGGAAGAGCTTGGGGGCCACGTCCACGAGGAGCGGGTAGATTGTATTGATCGGTGACGGCCATAGCTTAGAGCTATGGTTTGCCCATCGAAGGAGCCTTTCGTCGTCGATCAGTTTTCTGCCCTGCCGTGGATGTGGCCATGACCCGCGCGATCGTGTCCCTCGAGGCAACGTCAATGTGAATGTACCGCTGGAAACAATCACTTGCCCAGCGACCTTGAAGCTTGATCGTCGAATCTTGGCACCCAGCTCCGAAGAGGGCAGTTGCTCCCCCGCTTCTGAAAGAGTGCGTGCTGAACCGTGAAGCGTCGTCACCGCATGCCGCGGCCGCACGCTTGATCACCCTATCGATCGTACTCGCAGGTAAGATGGCTCCGTCGCACCAGCAGAGGGGTGTGTGTGGCGGGAGACCTTGGTTCTCGTTGAGCAGTGATCGCGCGGCTCTCACGGGGCACAACCATGAGACTGTAGATGCGGCCAGTGTGCGCGTTGTCGAAACACCCACTTGGTCTGTCTTGCTTCCGCGAAACGTGAGGGTGACGTGACTTGTTTCGCTCTTGTTTGATGATTTGCGTCCGTCGGCGTCCGTGAGGGCGACGTCACACCGACGGATCACGAACCATGATGCCGATTCGTTAGCGCCGAGGTATTCGGACCTTCTGAGGAGGAAGAAATAGCCCAGGACCGCAGCCCCCCAGATGACGCGGTCGCGGGGCAGTCGTGGGTTGAGGTCGGCACGGAGCTGGCGAAGGTGCGCGACGGTAACCGGGGACTTGCGACGAGGTGCGGCCGACATCCTGCGCATCCCGAGCATAGCGAGGCGATGTCCGTTGGAGAGCTGGACAGGGTACCCGTACCGCACTTGATGATGCCAAGATACATGGCTACACTTGGACAACACGGTCGACGGTGAGTTGGCAACGGTCGAGGGCTCGCCGAGCCAGCATGCGATGGCGAAGAGCACGAGTTGAAGAGATTGCGCATCCGGTTCGCGGGAGAGTTGGCGGGATTCAGAGCGGCTGTGGCGCCATGCGCACCATTGGCGCCATGTCCTGTTGTACAGGCGGCGCGAACTTGGGGCCAGAGATGCGGATTGAAGTGCAGCGAGAACGTCATGTAGAGCCGCTGGAGACGCGCCGGGACTTGAACCTGTGTCCATACATTCACTGCGTTAGCAAACAATTGACGGTGTACAGCGCGGCCAATTCGACTGCCCGCATCTGCCACGACATTCCACGATCCCGGGAGATGAGCAGTTGATACGCGCAACCGCCAGAGAGCCTCTGCGAGGCCAATGCTTCGATTGAGCTCTTGAGCATATGGATGCCGAGCCGATAGATTATTGGTCCTCGAGACCGTGGTCGCGTTGTCACTCCAACATCGAACGTGCGGCCAGTGCGGCGCGTATGCTGAGTACCATGACGAACCAAACATCATGCAAGCGAGTGCCACAGCGAATTGCTCGCGAACGTTGATATCAAACTGTGGATCGCTGGTCTCCATCGTGTCAAACGTGAGCAGCACATAGCGGCGTGCCTCAGGGTCGAGGATGCAGAGATCTTCACCGCTTGCGTCCATGTACAGATTGACGTCGAGCGGAGGAAGCAGCCCAAAGAGGCGAGTTGGGATGCTGAAAAAAGCGCCGGGGCATAGGATAGCGTCAAACCATGCCAGATCGTCGACCATCCATGAGCCAACCGGGATGGACCCATGTCGGGGTGCGGTCGCGCAGACGGAGTTGAGACGTTGGTAGAACGGGCGTGCCGCGCGGACACATGTAGCTACGTGGCGCAGACTACCCAGCAGCCGCTGCAAGTTGCGGACCGAGATGCGTTCCACAGACGCGGCCTCCTCGACACGACCCAGTGCCTTTGCGATCTTCGACGCGGGCATTGAAACAGTCCGCTCGGCACAATTCCAATCCAGGCCGAGGACCCGCGCCAATGTGCTCTATCGTGTAAACTTGGACTCGTTGATCGAGGTTGGACCGAGTACAGCAAGCATCGCTAAACGAAGCGTATCCTCAGCGATGACACATCGGGACCCGAGGTCTGGCTCGATGAGAACATGATCATCGACCCATTTGTATGCAAAGAATGGGACGCAATCGGTTTCACTCGGCCACATTGACGCGGGAGACTCTCGGCTCACAATGGTGGAAATTGCGCGGCCGAACACACCGTAAAATGCCGGCGACCCGGTCCACCCAAACGGTGCCGACAAATCAATAACGCCGGCTCGAAGCTGCTGCGACCTGCCGCCCATCCAGTGCACGTCCCGTGCGTGCTGCCGCAGATGCCGAAACGCGTCTTGCACGTCACCTTTGAGCATTAGGATTCGAACCCCGGGGTGGATTGCCGCGAGGTGTTCGATACGGGCTGCCAGGGCGCTTACATATGCGTAGTGAATGCGTGGGAGCGATTCTTGAAGGGTGTATCCGTTGACGCAGTGCCCCACTGGGGCGGAAAGATCGTGGATAACCCGTATGGCGTTGGCGACCTGGGCGTCAGGCTTCGGTACCGCGCCGAACGGACTGACGCGAACGGTCCAGCGATCCAGAAGATCTTCATCGAGAATCAAGTAGGTCCCTTCGCGTTCCCCTTCGAGTATCTTGGCGGTGACGCCCGCCCCGTGCTGGGTGGCGGATCGGTGGTTGGGTGGTGCTGGTCCTGGGTGAGAGCCGGCTTGCTGCCACTCAGCGCGAAAACCACACGTCGCGACCGCGATCATGAGGTCGAGATGCTCGTA
>MIQA02020610.1:0-18914 GCA_001887855.2 Sclerospora graminicola
CTGCCGCTTCGTCTCGTCTATTTTCCCCCCCCCCCCTTACGAGCAAAGGTGGTGTCATCGATAGACACCTCTGCACCAGAGTCAAACAGAATGGCAGCCTTCTGGTTATTGATTTTGCCATCCGCCTTGGCCTGCTTCAACCATTTATCCGGTGAATGGTATTTCCAATAACCTCGCGACTCGCCGGGTAACAGGCTCAATTCCATAAGCACTTCAGACCGAGAATATTCGTCCGTCCGTATACTGCTCACCAGGAAGGGGTCAACCGTGCTGCCCGGGGACCGGATGACGTAATCGTCAATTTTACATGTATTGTCGGTTACACTTTGCTTTGCTTCTTGTTTATCCTCCTTACCGACATATGCATAGATACTAACACTAGACCGCTCGGCTCGAACCAGATTCTAACCTAGCGAGCGATCTAGTTTAACATCTTTTACACCCCTGGTGGCAACATTCCAGCATGCTTGGTCGGGACATACCACTTCTTCATCTGGTTGTAAAACTCCTCGAAAAGTGAACAGACCCGCCTCGTGCACTTCCCCGCAAGTCTTGCAGGTGAACAAACAGTGTTCCGCTGGATGCCCCTTCCTTTCGCACTTCTTGCAGGTCAGCCGCTTGCAACAGCTCCGGTCGTCATCCTTGATGGCCCCACAGTGGGTGAATTTGCGTCTGGGGTAATCCTGATCAGTTCGATCCGGAAAACCCTTCGGCTGACTGGACCCAGCTGGTAGCTGGATGGCCGACTGGCTTCCGCCGAGAACAGATTGTCATCTTCGGATTCGCCTCCAGACCGCTGGTACTCCTCTTCCGAACTGGTCGCATCCGACTCTCGGGCCACCATGCTGACGGCTCGGGCCGTCCTGGTGGATGGCGGCCGGCATCCTTGATAAGACGTAACTTGTACATGCCCGTTCCAACTGCTGCCTTGGGACCTCGCTTCGTCGCCCTTTGGTATGTCCGTAGCGTCATCCCCAGCTCCGTAGTATTCTTAAGCCGCAGCAGCGCGAGCTGGTCTGCCAGTTCCCGGTCGTCCAAGGTGCTGATGAAATGTTCCTCGTGTTCTCGGGCGGCTTCCGACCGGCTGGCATCTTCCTTAACCGGTATGTTGGCCCTCATTCCTGCGACATTCAAACGATGGAGGTATTCCAGAGGGGTCTCGTCTGCGCTAAAAGGTCGATTTTGGCCTTTTACAATGCTTTGGGTGAATTTCGTCCATCTTGGAGTTGGAATTTGATGCCCTACTGTACTACTTAATTCAGCAGGGCGCTTGCTTTCCTTGCGCTAAAATTCAACCCTAGAATAATATATAATCTTCAGTGTCAGTACTTTTTGTCTTACTTATGGACGGGAGTTGGAAGGCTACGCTTTTGGATAGTTCCTTGTGAAGTGCGAAGCTGTCCTTTGTGCACACTTACCGTACAGTAAGTGTACGTTGTACCTTATTTATGGTACAGGGGCATTAAGTGCCTCAACTTTTGCGACAGGTGCTGGATTTCAAAACTGATGCTCTGACTAGTGCTGGTTTTGCGATTGATCAATTCTGATCTTGTAGTTTCGGTTTCCAAAGATAAGTGAGCTATCCACTGCGTTGGTAACTCAAATGGCTCCTATCAGTCCGGCGTTATTACTATCAGTCAATTTAAATGGCTCTACAGGCTTTGGTAGTCTTCGCGATGCTTCTCTTACTCTTCCTTATGTTATAACACAGGAGCATCTGCACTTGGTGCAGTAGTCCCTAAATATGCAGTTGGTCTAAAATGTGGTGTCTGGAATGTTATTGATTCGCTGTCTGTAGAACTGAATGGTAAATCAATCATGACTGATAATGACTACAAGCTCTACTGGAACAATCTCCGATGGCTGAATAGAGCTCTACTGATCTTTTCAGCGTGGAGCGGATTTATTTTTAGCTGTAGATGATTCGACGTCAGTACTCTTTGCTCAATCTGGTGGCAATGCTGCTGTGACTGCATGGGGTGATGGCTATTTTAACAACACCACTAATGTAGTGCTATTTGACTTGATCCTGAATCTACTGGTTCAAACGTGCGTCAAGTACCTTTTGTTTCCATACTAGCCATGTTTGTCCCAATATAAGTTTAATTTACTTTAGCTGAACTGGTTGATTAATCCACTTCATTGATTTTGATTCCTAGTTCCTTAGTTTGTTTTGTCTGATGTAGAATTGAATCCTATATGGATATCCTGCAGCAGCTCATGAACGTCTAGGAGCAGCTCATTCATCGTAATTACTAAAGATAGGAATAGCTCGAGTGATTTGACTCGCCACAGCACGGGCCATTTGGATGTCGGGACCCAGCACGCTTGCGATATCGTAGTAACGCTCGATAGCATCACGAGTGTCAACATCTTCACCGCCTTCGCTTACTTACGAAGCATAGATGCGAGTTTGCGTCTCTTGATTGGTCGCTCAAAGCAAGCAAATTGAATTTCTGCATCGACACTGGGGGGTTGCCGGAGTAGGGTTCTGATCACCTCAAATGCATCGCCCGGTTTCTCAATGACGGTTGTGTGGATGATGATCGAATCGTTCTTCTTCTCCGAGACCCAGAAGAACTGCCAAGTCTTCTTCAAATCTGTCAGCAAGGCCATCACAGGCGCGGCGACCATAAGATCTAGGGCGATCAACTCTGATATTGTCTGCATGGAGGCACCACCTTTCATTTCTTGTTTCACGTCGAAAAGCATCCGCACGTCTGGCAACTCCTGAAGCCTATGGGGATGTTTCTTGACATTATCACTCAGTATGAGAAGATCGGTCCGCCCAGAGAGCTTGATGTTGTGGCCAGAGATTTTAACGTGCAAGAGGTTCTGATGCTCTACATCAAGCACACAGAGGTTCTTCTTCGGAAGTACGGCACCGATGTTACGTTCCACGTACCCTAGGTACGGTTTGCAATGTTGCTTTTCAGTGAGCTTGACATCTTGACCAAGCTTCGTTTTCACGCTTTCCCACTCGAATTGCTCCACCGGAGAAGAGACACCGACGAAAAATGGAGCCGTCTTCATATCAACCAAAACAATATCTAGTTGCTGGAACAGCTCCCTGTGCTTTGTTGAGCTAATCTTGGAAAGATTATAAACCTCTGTCGTAGATTTCTCGTACATATGGTCCACCTTTTTCGCAATTTGAGCCAAGAGAGAGTCATCTCTCGTACCACCACCCATATCCTCTGGCAACTCCACCAGCACATGGATGTCATCTTCGGCTTGCTCAAAGGTCTTGCTGAAGTATGCATCGTTGTTGAGCTTCAGAGTCTCCAGGAGTTCTCTGCGCATGAGATTCTTGATTCGATCGGAGATCTCGCCGTTTTTCAACTTCTCGAACTCATCATCCTGCAAGTTCAGCCACGTATCGCCCTCCCGCGCGAGATACAGCTTCAGCCGTGCAGCGTCACATCTGATAGAGTTCGGATTCTCCACCTTGATTTTCTTCTTCAGATGATCGACCGTTTTGTGGAGGTTAACGTCTACAGCAAAGACGCTCCCGACGCCAACAACCGCGCAGAAGAGCGTGACCATCGTGTTTCTTTTCGTGGATCCTTCTCTGAGCGCAATCATTCTTGCAATTCATTTCACATTTCATTGTGCATTTCAATACAGTAGTTTTAGTGTGGTTCATACTAAGGTAAACTGCCAATTTGGGGCCCTCTTTAATTTCTGTACACTGTTGTAGTCATAACTTTTCTCCTATTTATAATCTGTCGCAAAAAAAAATATTGGGTAAAAGACCAACTAATCAGGATTTTTTATAGCCATTTATCTATCGCTAATGGGCTAATGCATCAAAAATATTAACTCTTTCTGTTCGCGTCTCGCAAAAGTACGAAATGCCAATTTGGGGCCGCTTTTTTATATGAGTTTTTGTATCACCTTTACCACACCTATCCCTTTTAATTTTAGCAAAAACAAATCTACCAATCGGTACGCTGTCATTTTGTTTATTTCTACCAATTGGTACGCTGAAATATTTTTTGTCAACGCTTATTGGGCAAAACCAGGAGCGGCCCCAAATTGGCAGGAGGCCCCAAATTGGCAGTTTACCTTAGTAGTAAACAGTAGTCTATTTAGTCTTAATTACTATTAGCTACGATAAATGTATGAACTGCTTGCGTGATATTCTCATAAGTCTCTGTCGTCCGCTTGACATCATGCTTTACTGCGGTCTGACCCACGTTGAGATTACCACTGATATCCAATAAACACTCCAAACATATCTGGAGTTGCATGCCCTGTATTCGTGAGGCTGCTCTCCTCTTTTCGAATTCTGCCACTGCTCTGATTTGCTCTATCGTCTTCGTCCAGATGAACTCCGTAACTTTGAAAGTACTCCAGCTTTGCTGTTGGAATACCACTAGATTCCGCACCCTCCATATCCATGCTAGCCCTATAGAGCAAATTGCCCACCACAACCGTGGGACTTGTTTCATGCAGTCGTCTGCTTGCATATCACATCTTTGTATAATACGTAACTTGAATCTTTGTGACACTGGCGGCGCTCTCCGTTGGGCTATAGTCTGCTTAAATCGCTTTACTGTATCCATCGTGACTACCCATCCATGCCAATAACTTAAAAGCCGGGCCCAAAAGGATAGGGCCCGTTTACACCCCCACACAATATGTGTGACCCCTTTCCCCTCTGCCTTGCACTCCTTGTCGAGGCGGCAGGCGTTATCGTCCGCATATCCTGGGTAGAAGACGTTTAGCTGGTGAGTGGCCACTCGGTATACGACCCATGTCTGGTAATCTGTTAGCAGGTTGTCGTGCCACCATAAATCTTGTATTGATTGATCTTGCGCCTCACAGCCCCACGTCTCCCGCTCATTTTTCTTATTCCAAGTCTCCACTACTCCATTTAGTGACTTCGAAATATACTTATAGTACAAATCTCGGAACGATCTCCGTAACCCACGTAGCATAGTTCTTGATCTGGTTTGTTCTTGTAATTTCCACGGATAGTTGTGCAACTGCGGATGTGCTTAAAAATTACACACTGACACCATCCATGTCCTTATAGTTTCTGACCTGTAGCTCTGCAAAAGTTCCACGGTCCACCGAAAACCATCCGAAAGCTGAATGCAACTCCACTCTTCTCCAGTTATTACATCCCGTCCTTGGATCTGGCCTTTGCCTTTTGTTGTCCAGTATACTTGACGAAGTCGGGCTGGGCAAGCTGTGAGTTGTGGCATAGGAAATTGCCCAATATATTGCCCAACAGAAACTCTTGGCGAGCATAGAATTATCGTCACTAGCCATCTCAGCACCTTAGCCCTGGTATGTCCTTCACTTTCCTTCATGCGCGCTTTTCAGAAGGAATTTGTCCCGGTACACCGGATCTGAGCTCACGGAGTGAAACTTTCTCTATTTTGTCGTACTTACGACAGGGAACTGTCGCCTGTGACGTTTCCAAAATCCAGGGATTGTTCCACCATTGAAACGTTCCCCAGAATGTTTGGATCTCTTCCGGCATTGCCCCGTACCATGGTACTTCCTCTGCTCTCATAGTTATGTTAACAATATCGCCATCCCGGATTGCTGTTGTAGGGAACATTTCTGTCCGCTGTATATGCGTTAGTTCTAGCGGTAAATATTGCGTTACGTACCTTTGTATTTTGTCTGCCTCTTCCAGCTCCGGCCCTATATATTGAGATAACGTTTGTAAGTTAAGCCCGTAAACATTCCCTCTATGTACCGCTTTGATATCGAATTGTCTAGTTGTCGGCGAAAGGAAACCTCCAATTCCTGCATATCGGAAGAAATCACTATGTATTCGCCATGCTAGCGAATACGGGGTTTTGGGTTCAATCATCCAACATGCCGCTTCTTTCACATGCTGAATGCGAATGGCTAGTGGGATGGATATCAATCCTAGCCCACCCGCATGTTTGGGGGCATACACCAAAGTCGGCGACATCTTGTGTTTTATCTGTCCCTCCTCGCTGGTCGGCCTCCATATGAATCGCTTCTGGAATTCAATCAGTTTCTTTATCACCACTGGGTCCGGAGAGAAAACCTTTGCTGTAAACAGAATAGCTGGTAGGGCCACAGCGTTAAAAAGTTGGACTCTTTCCAGCACCGAAGTACCACATTTAGCTGCTGTGATTAATCTTCGTTGTATCGCCCGTAATCGGTGTGCCCAGTTTCGTTCCTTTAGGTTGTCTGCCCCTATCTCGTAGCCTAGATATCGCGTTGTTTGGTTCGCCTGTAAGACTGGAATTTCCCACCACAAAGTTTCAGGAATCACCTTATTGAGGAAAATATGGACACATTTCTTCGGTTGCACTTGTAGCCCCGAGATCGCTCCAAATGTCTTGACCACTCGTAATGCTTCTCCCACTTGTCCTGCTCGTTTTAGAAATATTGTAGAGTCGTCTACGAATGCCGAAAATAAGTGTTGAAAAGAGTCTGCTCCGGTTCGTAGAGTAATACCTTGTAAAGCCTCATTCGCCTGTAGGGCAATTCCCAGGGGTTCAACAGCTAGTATAAACAATAGTGGCGCCAAAGGGCACCCCTGACGAATCCCGGAGATGACCTCCATTTCTTTTGATAGTATCCCATTGACTAGGAATTGCGCAGTCGTCTTCTCATGTAATTTTTCCATTAACTCGATAAATGCCACCGAGAATCCGAAATTTCGTAGAACTTGTAGTAAATATGTCCTGTCGACCGTGTCGTAGGCCTTCGCGAAGACTAATAACAGAACGCTCTCGCTATCCTCTGCCACACTTACCGTTCTCCCTTTACCTTGCTTTAAAATCGCCATCATCATCATAACCGAACGATCCATTCTTCTGCCGTGGACAAAACCCTGCTGCGATTCCCCAATGAGCCTTGCCAGAAAAGTTTGTAGCCGTCGTGCTAGTATCTTGGAAAACACTTTATATCCAGTCTGCAAAAGCGATATCGGCCTATAATCCATGGCGTTTTCGGAATCCCCTTTTTTTCGCAAGGGGATAATGATTGCCTTATAAAAGGACGATGGAGGATTACCTCCTGTCATCACGTGATTGAATACTTCCAACATATCTTCCATCAAATCCACTGCAAAGTCTTTAAAGAAATCATTGTTAAAACCATCTTCTCCCGCCGCTTTACGCCGTTCCAGCCCTTTCACTGCTTGGAGAATATCAGCCTCCTCGATTGGGGCTAACAAGAACGCATTTTCCTCATCTGATACCTTAGCAAACTTGTGGGCCGGCGCAAATCTCTCCAAATGGTGTTCCAGAATCGAGATCTCGACTGTTCTATGTGACATCCATAGAATAGGCCTCCATCCCGCAACAAACTTATCCGCTATCGTCCATCCCTGAGACTTGGATCCAGTATCTGGTAGGGTTATATTTGTCACCGTTTGCTGAGACTCCCAGATAGACGTTCTCCGAAATAACCACCTAAGAGTAGTCGGTGACCGATGATATCTTCGTCCAGTCCTCCATCTGTTTTGTCTCAATAGTTCCGCATATTCAATCTCCATACAGTCCTGTCGCGTTTGTTTGTTGTCGAAAAGTAACATTCTTAGTCTCTGTGCCTTACGTCGTCTCCTGTTTGCTTGTCGAGTTGTCACGGTTTTAATCGCTGATTTCCACCCCCGTAATCTTTCATCCCACTTATCTGCACCTCCTGAAAGTGAAGAGACTTTCAGATGAGCTTGCTGCCGAATTTCTTCCACTACGTCGTCTCGTCGCTGTCCGCCTACTGGGTATGAAAACGTTCCATGGCGTTTAGTCTTGATATGGCCCTCAATTTCTTGATGCATATATAACTTGACTTCGTCATGATCAGACGGATGCTTGGATGTCTAACCTGAGTCTGAAGAACCCCCCACAGCTGTTCTTCCGATACATAGAAACGGTCAAGGCGACTGGCGGTTTGTCCGCGCCAGAATGTATACGGAATTTCCACTGAGATTTTGTCATCCGACCAAACATCATATTGGGCTAGTTGAGAATCTTGTAGGTTTCGTCGTTGTAGCAAAGTGGAGAGTTCCTCACACTCTGTTTTCAACTGTTTAGTCTCTCCATTACGATCTAACACCGGATCCTCCACGCAATTAAAGTCTCCGCATAAAATCGTAAAGTCCGTCTTGAGTAAAAACCACTCGTCAAACGTTCGATAAAATCTTGTCCTATTGGCCACCGAGTCCGCTGGTCCGTAAATATTGATAATATGCCATTTCCTATAGCGAAATCCTATTGATCGGATATTCCAAAGGTGTTCATTCCATGGAGAAATATGATGGGCGTACTCTGGGAACAACAGAATCCCCACTCCGCCCTTGCGGTCCGCCCCTATGCTCCAAAAAGCTAGTCTATATGTTTCGTCTTGATGCTGGTTCGCCCGTTCCCACATCCTCGTTAGGGTTGAGGCTTCGTCTGTTGATGTCACGTGCGTTTCTTGGATAAGTACCCCCACTACTTCTGAATGATTGTGGTCTCTTATCCAGGCTCGCATCCAGTCCAACCGTCGTCCATGGGTGAAACCCCGCACGTTTTGAATGATCAGTGAGAAACGCTCAGGGTTTGTCTGCTTTTCTTCATCTCTTAGCACTTTTTGTGATTTCCACTTTTGGGTTTCAGCTTTATATGTGTCCGCATACACGCATGCTGGGTTGCTTTGTTGGTCTTCTGATGTTAGGGCTCTCGCCCCTGCCCTGTCCACTGCGTAGCCCTTAGTAACGGACCGCCAGAGAGTCTGGCTGCAGCGGATATGAAGAATCTTCTGCCTCTTGCTCTAGAGTAACAGCTGAAAGCATGAAATTGTGTAATTCGGCCCACCCCAAGTCTGTCGAAATTACCAAATTAGTGATAAGCTTCTTATACCTCATATTTACCTTCATTGCTTGCAGGTGACGCTTTAACTTGACTACAATAGTGTCGTCCAAAGCTGCATCTTGACCTATCATAGCTGCACTTGTTGCACCGTAGATATGTGCCAGAATAAGCACTTTACTTACCTCTTGCAGTCTTTTAGGGGCGCATAGCTTTATCAAAGCATTCTGGCCATATGCCGCCCTTCGTAATTTCGCCCAGTCTTGAGCGCTATTTCTTACCTTATCTTTTTGCTTCTCATTTTGTAGTATGTGAACTCTCTCTTCCCAATCCTTGAATTCGCTCGCCGCTATCGCAGATACCTTTTCCTTCTTTCCCAGCGATATCACTTCTTCCCAGCACTGCTGTCTCCAGTCTCGGGATAACACTTCATAAATGTCTTGGTGAAAGAGTTCCAGCAGCCTATGTGGATGAGTGAAATGTGCAAGCAGGTGAATAATTGCTTCTCTATCCGCCTCCAACGCTCTTCTCCATTCCTCTGTCGTTGCTTCCACTGTCGGTATTACTGCTCCCTGTTGTGCCCGCCATGCCTCTGCCATTTCATTCCAAGCCATCTTCCAGCCTTGGTCTTCACTTTGTGACTCCCTCGCTACCATAGTGGTAAGTGTTAGTTCGTCATACAGTTCTCTGTTTACCGATTTGTTGCTGTCGTGGTTTGTTCTTGTAGCCGTGCCCTGCTTCTCCTCCTCGCCTGTCCAGTCGTCCCCTGTGCGCTTTTTTCTCTTCCGCGGTTTGACAGGTTTCTGTGGGGTTGTCTTCTGCGGTTCGTCCAAGTCCGTATACTCCGAGGATTGACTATCCGCTCCTGACTGACTGCTAATAGTGTCCTGCCCATCTTCTAGTAGTGCGACTCCTCTTAAATGATTGTACCACAATATTAACTCCTTTTCTTGAACGTCATAATGTTGTGCCACGGCTGTCCGCGTTAGACCATCGGTTATGTCCGCTTCCAGCAACTTTACTTGTTACTCTTCTGATCTCCACGTCACCTTAGCATGTAAAAACTCTAGAAGGTTCCTTGCTAGTGGCGATTCATGTCGAAGCAATGTATCCATTTGCCACCTGAATACATGATGTATTCCTGTCTCGCCTCTTACTCCAGATTGGAGTGATACTTCCCCTGTTTCTGTTCCCCGTGGATGCCCCTCATTACTCAGCAATAATCTCGCTTCGCTGCTCGAATCCGCTAATTCTCGCCCAACCTTCTCTTCGTAACATGTAACTTGCGTTTCCTGTGCCGACTCTGCCATGACAACATCTGATTCTTGAGGCAATGTGTTTTCATCCGCCTCACGCCGCCATCCATGCACGTAGGCTTGGTAGTGAGCTTGTTGAAAATGTAGTACGATCGGGAGTTTGTTACTGTCTGCTCCTGCCTTGTCTTTCAATGTTGTGACTCTTTGAATACAGCTTCCAATCGTAATCGGGTATTCACCGCAAGTGGCATACTTTCGTTTCTTAAAGATCCTCGTCTCCGGCGCATAATGTATCGCCCCCAACGCACCCGAGCCTGCATCCCTACTTATCACAAAAATGTCTCTTTGTAGGAACGTACCTATACTGCTTAGAGTATCGTTACTTCCCCATGTTTCTGCTCCTATTATCGTACTTACCTCCGACGCACTTGTTCTGTATGCTTCTAGATACTTCCGAAACTCCTTCTCAGTTGCTTGTGCTGAGATCCTGTCATAGCCCCGCCCTAAGCTTCTCAAAGTCTGCTTTCTGATGCCCGGTGGGAACTTTATCGCGAAATCCATTTTCGCTCGTACAACGCAGCCCTCCTTAATATACGCCGCTCCCCTCTCTAACGTCGTGATGTCTGTCGTTAAATTGGAGTTCATCAGCGCCTGCATTACTCCATACGCTTGACAGTTCCCCGTAGCTGGAGTCTGAACCAATTGCAATCCCATCATGATCATCGCGTCTGGTAAATTCCACTTCTTGTCTTCGTCAATCTCCCCTGACTTCCACGAGAACCAGGATAGCGGACCTGATTTCGTATCCATGTGTGCAACCAAACCTTTTATGCGTTTCTTGGCCTCTGCTTTCTGTAGTTGAAGTTCCGTATTCTCGATTTGTTTTTCTTTTACCGATCCCCCTTGCTCAGTCCCTCTCTTGTCTGGACCTTTATTAGTTGACGATATCTCCTTTCGGTCTCGCTTTCCGTCGTCCAATCGCTTTTCCGGTTCTTGTTCCGATTCTGTCTGCTCCTACCATTTCTCTTGTTTTCCTTGATTTCCTGTACTGCGTACATGCGGCCTATTGGTTGTCACCCCTTCTGGTCTCCCCTCCTCCATCCGTTCGTTTACTCTTTCTTTTTCTATACCCGAATTTTTAACATGCATTCCTATAGCTACTCCCCTACTAACTACTTCATTACTTTCCGGTGATTTCTTCTTTTTTTTCGTTTTGACTTCGACCCATTCTTCATTATTCCGGGTCGAAGAAGCAGGTGCTTCGTCCGAGTTCTTCCGTTGCAGGTGATTGTCATCTGGCTTCCTCCTCTCTTCCCCTGCTCCTTCTTTCACGTTATTTGAAACTTCATCTGGTGCGTCTGCTTTAGGGACTTCTCTCTTATTATTCCCTTCTAATGTCCCTTCGGTTTCCTTTTTCTTGTGTTGGGCTTCGCACAGATCGGTTACTTCTTTAAGCAGCTCTTCCATGCAAGTGAAAGTCGGCGGCGGCACTGTGATGGCATTCACATCCTCCACCGACACAACGATGCAGTGTTCCTCCCGTAGTGTTTTTTCTGTGGTCGGACATCCTCTCATCTGATGTCCGACCTCCCCGCACCTCAGGCAGTGCCGTCTTCCTCTTGTCGCTGGTGCTACTAAGAGGATGATAACCACACAAAAAATCCGTGAAGCCGTTCTAATGCTGTGGACATCCCCCTGCTGCAATTTTCAGTTCCCAGTCAAGTGAGGAAGCTGCTAACGGCCCGCCCTGATCCAACTCCTGAAGTCTGAATGATGTTTTTACTTGAGCCTCGAGAAAGGCATTTAGCTTAAGAATATCTATGTTCCGAGAAATATTCCTAAGCAACAATGTGTACACAGGCTGCGTTCCAATAATTCCTCTGGAGAGGTACCCCTGTCTCTTCCATACTGACTTGTCTAGCTCGTCATGTTCTACAGCATGTTCATTAGTCAGGCGATGTATATGTTTATGATACGGTACTTCAACCTTATCGAAACGTCGCGCAGCCTCCCGCGTGTAGAAATGGAAATTCAAACGATGATTCGAACAGTCGTAGCTTATTCCTTTCACTTTAGCCAGCATTTCCCATAGTTTGCCTTGCGTAATCCCACGCGCCGTCGCTGCCATCGCAATGCTTTCTTGTATGCTTTTTGTACTTTGGAATACTCCTTTTATGGGCATTTCGCCTTTCATATCCATACTTAAGCATCCTTCGACTTGCATTCGTATAGTAAGCATTAGCCGTAGCCGTTGAGCATTTGTCATTATGTTCCACAAGAAAGGTGGCAGGTATCTTGCAATTATAGATCCTTCTGCTAGCCCTTTAACTATTTTCCACTCCTGTACTGTTCCCTTTCGTACTTTGCCATCCAACCCTTGTGCTTCTTCCCGTTTACACACCTTGTAGAGAATGTTTATCTCTTCTTGATTGTAGTGTGCCTTATTTAACAAGAAGTCATCCTTGGTCTTGAAGCTATGTGCTTTATCCTCCTTCTCTCCGGTTACTTTGTGTAGCCAGTCAGTTAGTACTCCTTCTTCTCTTGCTGCCAATTCCATATTGTTCTCACCGATGAACTTGGCGAGAACATTTTCCAATGATTGCTTTGACCGAGCGAAGATCTTACATGCTTCACGGACCTTGGCCTTCCATATCTGCCAATCTTGCTTTTGTTGGACCACCACCAGCTCAAATAAATCGATTAATCGCTCCTGTTCCGTCGAGGTAATCTTCGGCAGTTTAGTTCTAACTAGCAAATTCGTCTCTTTCCCTGATGGAGTGAGCTTGAGAACAGCTTCGAACAGCTGTTGCATAAGATCAAGCCATGTCTGAAGACGTGGTCTCGTTTGCGCAGCATCCTCCAATGCTTGCGCTAACACCTCCGCTAGTGATTCTGGTGTGATGACTCGATTTTCTTCTATCAATGCGTCGCTATCATCTTTCATTTCTGTGTCCTGTGAACTAGAATCGTACCTGGTAATATCCTGTGATTTGGATTTACCCTCTTGACTTATATCCACTGTATCTTCGTGCTCCGCAATCGTCTCATCCCCAGCGTTCCCACTTTCTTTCGCCCGGGGACAGTCTTGTTGCTCACTATTTGGCTCATCTATGCTCCTCCGCTCCTCCTCTTCTGCGATGCTCTGTTGATACTCCAACACGACTTCGTCGATAAGTTGGGGTTCTTGCGTGTTATGCTTACTTTCGTGAACAGTCTGTGGGTCTGCCCCTTCGTTGGTCCGTTGTTGTTTCTCCATCCCTCCTCCCCCGGGTGTTTCCCCGGGGTCCATCCTATTAGACCTCTCTACGTAAAGTCTTCTCGTTTGGTGTAGTCCAGATCCTACTCCAACCGACGCCGGGTTGGGAGGGCTTTGCAGCTAAATCAGAACTGTATTTGCGCCCCTATAAAGTACCGGTAGTAACAGTACTACAGATATACCGCAAAACATTAGTTGTATCCGACGTTTTGTTGTATCCGACGATAATATTTGTCCAATCAAAACACCCCATTCCATAGCAGAAATCCTTTTGTTCTATCCGACAGAATGCACTCACTGACAGCCAATAAAGAAATTGGTGGCTCGCTGGCTTGGTTAATTTTCCTCATTGACCAACATGCCACGCGGTCGAAACAGAGCAAGCGAAGACGGAGGGAAGAAGCCCCGACAGTACGTGAGGAATGTGCCAACACATAGCTTCGCCAATGCGACGGCGTGGTGGAACACCGAGATGTCTGTGCGCTTTCTCGAGTACCACTTCAGTGACCAGACGGGCGACAAGTGTCCCCCATCCTCCTGCTGTGGGATGACTTTTCCGCACACTGGTCAGATCGAGTGCGACAGTGCGCTGAAGAGCTCGGCGTGGTGCTCATGCGAGTGCCTCCTGATTAAACTAGCGTTTGCCAACCTGCTGATGTGTCGTGGAACGCCCCTCTCAAGCAAAGGCTGCGTGTTCGGTGGGCTGAAATGCTTCACCAGCAGCTCGACAGCCACAGCAATGATAGCGGTGTGTTCAAGATCGTCCCGCCCACGCGCGACGATGTGGTAGAGTAGCTTGCTGACGCGTGGCAAGAACTCTCCATCACAACAATCAGCAACGGATTTTTGCCAATCCTCAAGGAGGAAGAGCTGTCTGAATGTGCGCAGACAAGTTACAACAACCTTGCGGCTCGTCTTGAAGAAATTCATCTTCTTGACAGCGATGTCGGCACTGTATTGGTTGCTAACGACGTTGTCGACGGCTTTCTTGAAAGCTGTGTGTAAATTACCGAAAAATATATGTTAGTGTTGCTTCTTTGAACAGACGAGTTGAAATTTAACTAACTTACCAATTAATGTGCGGGGCATTAACGGGGTTTGAACCCGCGACAACCCTGCTCGCCGAAGCGCCCTCAATAAGTCCTTAACCACTCGCTGTCAGCACATGTGGAAATGGCTGCGGCAAACAACACCCTTGTCGTTCAGTTCAGTATAAAATGTCAGAGGGGGAACATCACATTCCACAGGTTCTCAGGAAAATTATTTTTGTGGGAACATGACTGTCGGACACAACTAATGTTTTGCGGTACCTCACATTATTCACACCGTGTACCAGGTGAAATTTGCTAGGATATAAAAAACAATAGTACTTATTTTGGCCAATAATATTGCTTACGTATTTTTTACGATCAAATTGGTTATCGAATCGGTGACCAGTGCAGTATTTATAGACAGCAAATTTTCTATACGGATAGAACCTGAGTTTACCTCCGCAAATCGGTTGTGTACATGACATTCTTCGTGACCGTTGTGGACCTTTGGGGTCAAGTGCGAAATGCTTACCTGGAGCCCAATCGTTCCGGTGCTGTGTTTCGCGCTACAATGTCCAAAAACCTTGTTATAATTAATTTATTTGTGACGTACTAATTTTTGAAGGATATAATGTATGATGGGTGTGAATAATGTGAGGTATATCTGTACACCTTTTCCAGTCCTAGTTTGGCAAAGAACAAATAAAGAACGGCAAGAACTCGGCAAGATCAAATTAAATTCGGCAAAAAACCTTCCAGGTTGCCTACTGTGGCCTAACATTCCTCTAAATTGTTTATTTTTATGCGTAAAAGTGAGTACAAACGTAGTATTATTCTGTGTGTAAAAGGTTCTTAGATTTAATTATTTTTGACAGCTACTTGTTTATAGAGGAAACGACGAATTTGGATTTGTTCTTGCCGAATTTGCTTTTGTTCTTGCCGTTCTTAATTTGTTCTTTGCCGAACTAGGACTGGAAAAGGTGTAGTAATGCTCCCTCCGTCCCAAAGTTATTGTCCGATTCACGGTTTTTTAGCGTCCCACTTTTAGGAAATTGTTACAATATCATCCAGTGGAAAGAAACTACATGAATATAACCTAGCTCAAAGCGAACACCATTACGTGTCTTGACTGTTGCGATGCTAGTTGTGCCCTCTTTATCAGATTTTGAATGTGTCGAAGCGGTGATTGCAGTGAGGTCATGTTCGATGGGCATGATTATGCTCTTACCTGGCCAACAGTAATAAAATATTAGAATAGCCCACGATGACTGGGAGCAGAACCCTGTTGCGGTATTGCTATTCATATGTAGTAAGAACTTGTTGGACGGTGATTGGATCGATACTAGTCGAATAGTTACTGTACTACCATTGTTAATTTAGCTTCAAGAACTCGAACCCTACGCTGGACAGGTTCTCTGCTCCGCAATACGTCGCCGATATTCCCGTGTCGTATGATCCAAAGAAAAGTCATCCACAGGCCACTCAGTTGCTTACACCCGTAATGACCCTTAAGGCTTTGCTGGAGGAAAATGGAAAGGTCTTACTCCGGTTAATGAACGCGCGCGCCACTGAGGAAGACCAATGCAGTCGTCATGACCTGCTGTACCTAACGTCGCTCCGTTTTTGCTCCATGCCCACGTTCTCGGGAGATACATTCAAACACGTATCGCTAGCATTTATCGATCTTGCGGACCCTGAGCATAATCTTCAGTCTTTGTTACCCTCAGCATCGCCAGAGATCGTGGAGGCAAAGAAAGATTTGATTAAACAGGGTCAGCTAATAAAAGCAGATGTCTGGCTCACGCTTCAGATGCGGCAGCAGGTCATCCTCACATTTCTGACTAATATAGCACACACATTCCAAACAATGTTTCTGAAGCAAGTGACGGTAGGAGAAGTCAACTTGACAAAACTTGGTTGCCGTTACTAAGGGTCGTCAACACGTCGGGTAAACGCAGGGGAATCGACGTCTTTATTGCGTTGTGAATGCCACGCGACGTTCTACTGCTGCAAAGAACATCAGATAGAGGTCTGGAGTTACCATAAGTCGTGTTGTAAGACGATTCGGGAGGAAAAGACTGCTGCAGAAGAAAGTTCAGAGAAGCGAGAGGCACATTAGGATGCCTGGAAAGTAAGTGATGTCATCCAGGTTCTCACATACATGTAAAATAATATGTACTGTATGTTTTTAAGATATACCATCTCATGATCCCCGTCAGCAGAAGTTGCAGTTAGAAGTACCGGCAGCATTACGGTTTGCAGATAGAAGTCCGCTAAATAGCGGCGCGCCTGCTAGCGCGTTTTGACCCAGCAGGCGTGCGCACATCGACACTGACTCCAATACTACACCCACTGAACAAAAAAGAAGTGCATCTAGTAAAAATCCAAGTCATAACTCTATAGATATGTACCTTTTCACAATCACCCATAATACCTGCTCTGCAGCAACTGCAACATTTTAAGGAAAAGCCAGACTTGATCAATGCAAATCTTGTCAAATGTCAATCCCAATTCTATTATTCGTTGTTCAATGTGTAGAGCAAGACAAGCGAAGACATCTAAATAATGAATCAAGAATTTAATATTGTCTCATCGATGGTACGCTTAATTTGATTTCTCTTACGGCTTGTAATGCCGCCGTCTTTGTTAAAGTTTCTTTTAACATCCGTATTGTTTTTCCTTCAACACCTTAAAGGTACATTCGCATAAGTGCTTTTGGTTATACGACCGATAAGACACTAATTGGAGGGAACTATTCAATGGTGCTATTCAGCCTGGTGGTTTTAAGTCCCACTTCGAGTTCTCCTCTTGGAGAATCGGCCAAATCTTACAACACTATTCATGATGAAGAGTGCACTTCACAGTAGACTATATTTTTTCTATTGATTCTGTGTAACTTAATTCAATTAAAAATCAAGGGGGCTCTATTAAGCTTTCCACTGTATACCTGTATTGGATATCGTCCAACAAATTCGTTGACTGTTCTCATGTGTTCCTATACTGTTCCAGATATATTGTATCCAGTTACGGAAATGTTGGAATTGATCCAACATAAATCATATAATTTCTCTACGAGGTCCAGCAAATTCAGGAGAATCTGAATTGACCAATCATCAATCGGATAGCTTTCCAAAATAGAATATAATAGATCACATGCTCTTGTGTCGTGAAATAAGTTCGGTTTTATTTGACTAAGTCCGATTGGGTGCCTAAATCAATTTTAGACGGCCCTTAGTGTTTCCCTATAGAAGTCCAAAATTTATAGAAACCGTGACGTAATAAGAGAGTAGATTTTTTTTGATGTATGACATTCTAACCAATAGAATTATTTGGGGTTGGGCCCATTTTTAAATCAGCATCTAATGAACCTTTAAAAAATTGGTTAATCTTTAATCCTTCAGGTGCTAAAATTAAATAAGATTGAAAACTATTTTTATGAGATTCGTCTAGTTTGGCTAAAAGAATAGTAAATCTGCCAGATTAACAGGCTTATTTATTTTGTGAACCTTTTTTTAAATAAATAAATACGCCATGTAATCCTCGATAAGCGCATTTATTTAGCTTATCAGGTGTGCCTTCCAAATAGGGGGATGACAGATTGCAACACCGAATGCTGGTTTTGTGACTGGCATTCTGCGACAACAAGTTTTCAAATCGGCGGGAGGCAGAATAATGTTGCAGTCTGAAGGCATTTTGCGCCTCATTGTATTACAGATATACTCACCCAATATACAATAATACCCTGCTCGGATATTCGACTGACAAATAGCGTGATCTCTAACGAGTGGTTTTTGCAGATCGACGACAGAACAACATGGCGCCAAACGCATAGCGTACATCCAGGTACTGTTCATGTACGAAGGAAATTGTCTAATGAGTTTACAAAGCCATCTTTTGCTTATTATTGCTAGCGGTTTAGCTCAGTAAATTCATTGCGTGCTGGTGCTGAGGTATCAATCTTCACGCCGCAAATAGACTATTACATTTTGACGTAAGCTGGAATCCGTTTAGACCATAGGTGAGTGGTATTAGTAGCAGCACCATTTGTTGCAGAATGGAAAAATCACTTTACCTAACTTACGTGCTTAGTCAGTATGCCGCTCCCATCGTATCGGTCACATTTATACTGTTAGTGTGTGTAGGTTTGTGAGCACATGTACTTATGACTTTTGAGCAGCAAATGAAAAAAAATAATCTGTCCACAGCAGTGCTGGTCAGTCAGGAGCTTGTACAGGAAAATCGTGGAGCAGACTCGTTAAAAAGAGCAGTTATATAGCCGTCCATACTGCCCGCTGGTGTGAGCGTCAGATTGAAAGTTCAATATCACCGGTATTGAGAAGTTTTCTGCATGTAAGGCCGTTTCCAATCTCGGAAATTCGAAGGCCTCCGTCATTTAAGTTGGCCATCAACGATATTTGTAATGGGGTGCCATTACATAAGTGATATTTAAGTTGAAATATCACTGTTCAATTTCAGACTTAATGTCGGAAATGCGAATATTGGATTATTAGTTGTTATAATCCACCTTGAGAACAGATTCTGATACAATTATCGAATCTAACAAGTAATCTAATGATAA